>JAUEJJ010000046.1:4017396-4057272 GCA_032164275.1 Synergus coniferae
TAAAAATTCATTAAATTTACTATATTTAATCAGGTTTGGACGCAAATAGGAGCACGGACGCAAATAGGTGCATTTACCTTAGTTAGTTAAAGAAACGCATAAGAATTTTATGGGTCAGGTTAGAACGAAAATTCATTTGTTCGTACTTCTTGTTTTATTTTCATTCGCACGGATAAACTAGCTTTATCTGTCACATATGTCAATGGGAATTTGATCATTTCGAACAGAGAAGCTGTGAACTTTTCTTTTGATTAAAAGTTTCAATAATCAAAAAGTTTGATATGTTTTTTATTCAGGTTTTTCCCTTCATTTAAATTTATTTTATTTTTATATCCATTATATCCTCTTTTATCCCTCAATAAAGAAAAAAATTCTATCCTGCTTTACTCTCAAGTGATATTTTCTATTCTATTCTATATTGAGGGATAAATTCTATACTATTTCAGTAAAATGCAGACAATGCTTTCTAAGCTGCCGAATATCTAAACAGTAATTCAACTCGTCTTGATAGTATAATTTGGTTTATTTATTTATAGTTATATCCACCTCTTTTGAATGAAAATGAAATTTTAATATGGCTAAAAATATTCATCAATCTATGAGAAAAAACCATAAGATGCTTCTCACACGAATCTTTCATCTGTGAGAATGCAGCAAAAACTAAAAAATGTTCGCAAACCCGATTTTTGGGGGTAGTGTAAAAAACGATGCTGATGCAAAAAGATAAATTGGAAACTTACTCAATCGAACTTTCATCCTCGTATCGATGGCGTGAGAATTGAGACACCAGTCATGTAGACGAAAGCATCGACCTAAGAATTCCTACCAAGAAATCTAGTCTCCTGCCGCAGAAAAAAATAACTTCAATGTTATATGAAATAGATTTCAATAAAAAATTGTATGTCTCACCAACATCTGTATTTCAAGACCCCGAGGACTGAAATTACAAAACTTTTTAGCAGAAATTTAAAATTCTATTAATCATTCTATTTGGTTTTCCTTTTCTAAACCTCTTTTCCAACCCTATTTTTTAAAATTGAATGGGTAATTCAAAAACTCTTTCATAAGCTTTTTCTTAAGCACAATCTAATAAATTATCAAGAGCTAGAGCACTTCTCGTAGCCAACGTTTCGACGTTCCGTAACGGCAGTACAGATCGTCGTTGTCTCTTTGCAGAGAATGGTGCAAAAGGGGTTGGAATTCTCGGTATATTTCATGGTTGGTTCATTAATTCTACTACGATAGCTTGTAGTCGGTGTAAGTGGGAAGACCATGGGACAAGTTCGCTAGTCGGTTCAGAACGAGCTCTATAATCATCCAAGGAATTATCCGCGTTAAGTCGGCCTCTCACAGAGAGTGGTGATAATCCCTCTCACTCTCGCCCACTTTTACCTATTAAAGAGACGTAACTCAATTTTCCAAGCACTTGATTCGAAGCTGCAATATTGATTGATCGACTCTGACAAACTTTACTTTTTTTCAAAGAACACCCTGAATTTATATTTCAAAGTTTGTATATCTTCACAACTCATTAATCGATTAAAGAATTAAGAAAGATAAATTTGACTCCAAATCAGGATTCGAACCCCGGCCGCTGCTAATCGAAATCCAAAATTGACGGTCGCAAATGCCTATTAATATTTGCCTATTTCTAAAAGAGAAGACTTTTGATTTTCTTTTTTCCTTTACTGTATAAAATTATTTCGCTCACTCCTATAAAATAATTGATTGACCCTCCTAGTAATATATTGCGTAACGCTGATAGTGAGCTTATTCTGTCAGAAGCGTTTTTGCCTTGAAGAGCTGTGCAACCCTAATTCAATCCGATCGAAACCGTAGCGGTGTTAACTGGTGCCAAGTGCTTAGTAGGTCGGATATTTCATCTCTGAATTCTCTTATCAAAATCCATTGGTACAAGTTCTTTAGAATTTTAGGCTCAAGTACAATACGA
Organism: Synergus coniferae; assembly: GCA_032164275.1. Taxonomy (NCBI): domain Eukaryota; kingdom Metazoa; phylum Arthropoda; class Insecta; order Hymenoptera; family Cynipidae; genus Synergus; species Synergus coniferae. The sequence goes on from JAUEJJ010000046.1 coordinate 4,019,348, forward strand.
ATGTTATGAGGAAATTCACAACAAGTACTTGTCACATTATACGACAATATTTCTCAAACATTGATGTAATCTAAAAAATTCTCAAGTTGGTATTATACAACTTTTTTTCTGCTTCATTGAATGCCTAAATCAATTAATTTTAATATTCTCTGAGTACTCATGCTCTAATAAATTTATACGATTAAGAGCAATAAGGTAAGAATTTTTCAGTTATAAGTTCCAATATATATTGTAAATCTAAGCAAAGAGCTTATAGATAATATAATGGATGCTCAGTACGCCAAAGGCGACAATTCGAGTACTTCAGAGAGGAAATCAATAATGCCTCAATAACCGAAGCAATATGCCTTCAACCTCTATTTACTTTTTCTTGTTTCTCGGAATATTAACGGAAATGGGAAGAAGGAAAAATTAATGCATTTTTTCTCAGCATTTTAGTACCTTCAAGTTTTCACTTAAGAAATATTTATATTTGTTGGGATTGAATCAATGAAATATGCAGAAGATTCATTTCTTCGATAACAGAGTCTGTCGATCTTTGTATAATCGTGATTCTGTGTGAATGAAAAGGAAACGTGCAAATTCAAATGCTGAGTTCTTTCAGAAGTCAATTGCATTATGCGATGCATCTGCAAGCATAGTGCGTTGCACCTTCAAACTAGCGAGATGAATGCGACGTTGAATAATGCATAGATGAGTTAAAATTATCCAAGACTCATCATTAAAAATCGTTGGTAATTATGTTTATATTTTCCTAGCACATGGTTGTCTTTTTCCCGCCCTTTTCCACACGCAAAAAACTCTATTCTTGTCACAACCACAGAAATACATAGTCAAATATGGCACGATTGTTGTTGTATCAAATTTTAATATTTATGTGGTCGTAACAACCATAGCAATTTTTTCCGAGCACGAAAATCAGTGAGAAACCGTTTAAATAAATATGCCGAAGCTTCATTTCCTAGCTGGTTCAAATGTAAAGGACAATTTCATTGATAATTATTAAATAAAATTGATTAATAATAATAACAATAACAATAATAATAATAATAATAGCAAATGAAGTACTTAGCGAGTGTTGCTTGAGTATATTAAACGTCAATTATTATCATTATACGATGTTATCTCACGAATGTAGGTACTCGACGCATTTACATGTCTAACGATTCGGTTAAGGGGAGATGTTTCGAAATCACAATTATGCAGAGTTTTCTCATTAAAGTTGCTGTAAACAAATTCAGTTTAATCAAAGTTAAAGATTATGCTAATAGTTTACTGCGATAATCTGCAATGGTTTCTATATAGTGACTATTAAAAATCAAGCCTTTAGATTTGGACCTTTAAAAATCCTTAAATTTAAAGTTATTATTTACTGTGAAATAAATTTAATTGTGAAGGAGTGAGAGCTTGTTTCCATATTATTATGCAATAACCTTGCAAACAGACGCAGAGAGTGCAGCATATATCTAATGGTATATATATATATATATATCAACTCATACGAGTTGAAATTCAGTACCATTCAGTACGAGCATGATCAGACCCATCAGACGGTGTCGTCTGCGGTTAGCACATGTCAAAAGCTAATTGTACTTAATCCATTTGCCATGGTAATATGTCCCAATAATAGTTCAAAGAACACAATCATACAGAGTATATTGTTAGAGGAAATTCTTGACCTGAAGATGGTATATCCATTCGGGAGATGCAGAAAAATATAAAAGAAACTTCTTAAATTTCCGAAAAGAAAGCTAAATTTACAGAACACTGAATAAAGTTATTTTTCATCCATAGTTTTGAATTGCACTCAACTCAGGATAAGTGTTCCTTTACAAAGTTGTCAGATAATTTTCCGACATCCGTGTGAGCAGCAACCACAGCCAAAACTTAACAACAACGAAAAGCGAGCCATGGGAGAGACATATGAGGGTCAACGTTCGGGGTTTGTCCTTGGCAGAGATCCAGTTCACCGGTGTGTCTGGAAAAATATACACTGTCAGCATCGAGTCTTTTAGCCAAGATATGACATTCATAATCGCGAAAGATTATTTGTCATCGGAATATTGTTCCCTTCTGCTCGACATTTTTTCTTTAGACATATTTCTCGAGCCAAGATATGAACAGATATTATTTATATCTTCTTTTTTTAATGAAAAGCTAATATGTGTTATACTTTTATAAGTGTCGATGGTACTCAAGTGCATAGAAGAGAAAATGGCATGAAGAGAAAATAGAAAAGAAGTTGGGTATATTAGCTTAAATCCAATTTGTCTTGCACGAGTAAACAACTGTCTCTGTCTTATCTTTATAGCAAAGTTCCCTTCTCTCATTCTTGATTTTCAACGATACGATCGCGCGAAATGTTTAGCCGGAAACGGGGCAATAGTTTGAAATCCGTCGGGTCCAGAGGTAGTTGGCTGAAGCCCTCGAGGGTAATCGCATTACAGCCCTCGTGTATAGCTCTCATTACACCCCTGGCAATACTCCATCACCCAGAGGGCGAGGTTTTGTCATTAAACCAAGGATACTGAACTGTATACTCTTCTCGAGAAACAAACTCTTTTTGAAGTACTACTGTATTTAGGTAGTTAGTTTTAGCTCGCACTTCTGGAAAATAGAACTCTGAGATTCAACAGTAAAATGGCAATACTTGCTCAGAATGTTCAAACTTGGAATAATTCTTTTGTAGAATATATAGAGCAACTTTTTCACATCGAAAGTTTGATATAGTCTTTCAGAGTTTTTAGATAACTGAAGTTGTAGGTAACTGAACTGATAGTGAACTTTGATCTATTGAAAAATAAGTGTAGACACATTTGAATAAATACAGATGATATCCATGTTATCCTGAGGTAGACTACTTTAAGTCTGTGGTCGAATGAAATCGGAATGAGATACGAGATTTTAGTAAAGGGAAGTTATACTTTAGCAAATTTGCATTCAGAAGATATTGGATGTGAATCTTTATCTAAAGTTAAAATCTTTGACAAGAACAAAGTATATCGTTCATCAAATAATTTATGTAAGTGGAGAATAATGTGAAATCTTCTGAATAGTTAATCGCAACTTCATTAAAGTGCATAATGCATTGCTTTATTTCACACCAGATTCCCTGACGGGTTACAGTTACGTGATTCCACAGTTGAAGAGACAAAAGTTCCTCCGTCTCTGTTCAGCATTCCACACGTACTCGGCAATAAAGTGACCGCTCAGTGTGACTCTGAATTCTCTCACTTCTCTAGAGAGAAACTCAAAGTAATGGCAAGTAAAGTGGTGAAAAATAATGATTTCAATAAAAGAAATGTAATAAAATATGTATCGTATAGGCATAGATGTTACTCAAATTTCACGAAACTGATCATTTGCTTTTTCATCAGTGCGCCGTCAGAGAAACCTGAAACACGTATATGTAAAATCCTTCTCGTTTCAAATTTCACTATTGGATTCTGTAGTTATATATATATATATATATATGAACTATGCACAATAATCGGGAATCCAATTTTTTTGATATCTTGTACTGTCACAGTAAAAAGTAGATATTCTTTCTGTAAAGGCGTTAGAAATTTTAGCTTTTCTTCGACAAAAAATGTCTGTAAATTTTTGTCAAATACAAATGTTTGATATAAAAAGTTTTCTAAATCATCACTGTAATCTACTGTACAAACATAAATGAATGGGCGTTGGAGGTGGGTAAAGGATGAGAAACGAGGATGGCTATGAGGTTACAATCGGAATTGCCAAGATGAAAGGCCGGTAGCTCAGTATGGTTGGGTGACCTGAGTTAGAGGTCCTGATAACACGAGTGAATCTATTTACTCTTGCTAAAACTTTGCTTCTTATTTTCACCTGCTCTTTTTCTTTTGATAAGGTGATAAAGTTGTGCTGTACGTAAGGCAGAATAAAGGGCACGAGTTTTCCACAGGTGTATGTACGTAAAAAAGGTTTATGGTTGCACTCGCTCGGTTTACGACTGGAAGATATAGGAGTCCATAGTTGTCTTTTGTGGAAAATTTGTGGAAAAACACATTATCGCATCATCGGTACATACTGTCATGTGTACTTACAGCCTTTACACCAGATATTTACCAAACAGCGGATAAATTCCGTTTTACGCGATACTTAAAAGCAAGGAAAAACACTGAAAGGAGAAAGGAGAAAAGAGAAATGAGAAGAGAGAAAAAAGAAGAGAGAAAAGAGAAAAGGGACGATGGGGGTTGAACAACATGACTATAAATTTGTGAGGCGTCTATAGGTACATAACGCTAATGAAGATTTAGAGCCCATCAAGAGATGCATGTTGTACGTGATAGACGTGTAAGATGAGATGAAACCGTTGTGGTTGGGAAATGCAGTGTTTAAATAAAGACTGCAATCTACTTTGTATGAAAGTGAAAATTTACGCTTATTAAGAGAAAACGATGATGTCAAGGTCATTCTTTCTTCAGTTTCATTCGTTCACACTACTTTCTTATTAGATACAAGAAACGTCTTTTTAATTTCCCAAAGATTAAGAGAAAGATTGATATAAGACTATCTATATAAGTATAGTGAAAGCTCATGTAGGTTGAAGAGATATTACACCGCATTCTAGATAGACAGGAAATGTTCCGAAATAATAACTCACTAGGCACACACATGTGGGAGAAAATAATGGCATCGCAAGTTTTTATGGAGGTTGTGAAGAAAAGGTGATATTGAAGACAATGTCTTATATGGCCCGCCATTATTGGGATATCACTGAAGGAGTCGTATAGCCTATTTTAATATTGATTAACTTTCAACAGTCTAATTAATGTAGGACATAAGATGTTGATAAAGCCTCTTGACATATTGAATACGTCATACCTACTTTGTATTGCTGAATACAGAATTTTTAAATATAGAATCGATCCCCTATATTCTGATAAATTAAATTTTGCAATATTGTTATTAGAATTTGTTTTTCATATCAGAATTGATTGGAATTGTTTTTAGTTATTTTCTATTATGATTTTTATTACATTAATAATTTTTTTTAAGTGTGTCAAAGGATATTAACTATATTCCTCTTTTTTCGAAGCGTCGACTGATCTCATTTTCACAAAATATGCTTTGCAAGAAAGGAAGAAGGGTCCATATTAATCGATCTTCATTGAAAATGAGCTTCGACTTAATGGTGTCATGCTTATCAGAAGGGTGGCAGTTTTCAGAAACCTCTTAGTATCAGCAAAATTCACAGGGTGAATAAAACTCACTCGTGATGATAAAAAAATAAATATAAAATTTATAGAGTATATTCAGCATGATTTTAAACTAGAGAAATGTTGAAATAAACAGCATATTTTGAATGTTTCATGTGATTCGATTCTTCGCATTGCTATTTGTAAATTTGTAATGGATGAATATCGCTTTTCTATATATATATATATATATTACATTTCTTTTTGTCAATAAATCACAGCAACGTTTTGAAATACGTTCGATTTTTTCAATTAATTTGAAATTTTTCTTTTCTTTGAGTTATAACTACTGCATGACAGTTTACAGGGATTCAATCTCTCAAGCAGATATGATGTAGATATGCATTTGTGTTTTGTACATATATATGGACTATATTTGTATATACGTGTTTGAGCTTTTTGAAATATAGAGCTCGGTTACGAGACGAGAAAAGTTCTAGTCGAGCATAAACAGACGTGGATGGAAGTTTTATTTTTTTATTTTTATTTATCAAACTGTTCTGAAATTATTAAAAGCATTTTCCTGTTTACCACTTGAATGTCCTAACTTCGCCATTTTATTCTTTCAGATCTTTCAAAGACGAATGAAGCGGGTGATCTCGTTTTTTGACCTACAGTATTTCTTTCCATAAGTTTATCTTTGCATTTTGCGCAGTGTTTCCTTCAATCAAGGATGTTACGTAAAGAAAGAACAATTACTAAAATTACCAGGCTCGTAAAGTGTTAAATGCAGGACTCGTTAAATGCAGTTTATAAATTTATCTACAACGTATTATTAATCTAAAAAAACTTTCATTAACGAAAATGAGAAAGTATTGTCCAAAGTCCTTTGAAAATTTGAGGTAAAATTAAGTGCCCCTTATATTATCCGAGTTTGAAAGCCCTGGACTCGACGTCTGTCGAGATGATCTGCGAGGCGCCATGAAGTCCAACTGTTCTTTTCCATCTCTCTCGCTCTCCCTAGATTTCAGTGTCCACATTTTTGTTCGTCTATTCTTCTTTGTTTCCATCTTCCTTGTCGTCGTTACCTCATCCTGGTCCTATCTACAGAGTCACCCGAGAAAACCACTCTCGTTTCTCACAGAATGGGGTTGGTGGGTAACAACGTGAGCCACATACGCCCTCAGGAAATTCAAGCGGAGCAACTCATGCTTTTACATTCGTGAAATCACATTTTTGAACTTAATGGAAATCAAATTGTGTCTTCCCACTCATAAATGGAGATGCTGAGTAATTTCAGAGAAACTATCATTTATATATTAAACAATTAGCTTCTTGGTAGCTACTTGAACTAATCCTTTATGGTAGACCGCAAGACTGTGGTTCAATTTCTACGAAGTTCAATTCAATTCGATTTATTTTTTCCATTTTCGAAATAAGGGTAGTTTCCAGAAATATTTTCACCTTCTGGTAAAATTTTCATATCCAGATTTGAAAATAGCCTTAAAGGAGTGCCGCGAAAGATTTTCTGAAGATGTTTGCATCTTATCGTGAAAAACGTGTTGTGCATGGAAAACACATAGACTATAATCTTTCAGACTTACTAGACTACTAGACCTACTCTTAACTATAGTGTTTTGTCGCGTGTCATGCTTATCAACTTTATTCTTGGAGAAAAGTTTGAGAATGTCAATTTGAGCGTGAAGGGGTCAGAAAGAGGAAAGAGAGAGAGAGAGAGAGGATACCAAAACTTTTCCTAGTACCGGAAAGACGGAACTTCCTGGATGCCAGACTCTTGTGTTCTCAACTCTCCCCCTGTTCATCATTCTGTGGAACGATGAGGAAAAAAAAGTGAAAACACGAAGGAAAATTTTGAAGAGTAAAAGAAGGTAAAGCTAGCAATGCTGAAAGAATTATTTAAATTTTTCTTTCCGAGTTTCACAACTTTTATAATGCTCGATAGATGTTCATTGTTCAATGTTAAAATTCCTTTCAGATCCTTGCTAAATTCTGCTTCACTTAAAATTCTTTGTTCGGAAAAACGGTCCACTTCTCTCAAAATCTGATATCAATTTTTCCAAATTTTATGACTAAACTCCTCTCAGTGTTGTAAAATTTACGATTTTTTCTTAAAGCTTTCGTGGGTCATTTTTCAACCCTAAATGACACTAAAGCACGCTTTCCTCATGCTCGAAGAATTTTACTACAAGAGTGGAATAGATTGCGGGAAATTTACCAAGGAATGGATACGGACGATTAATCCTGTAGTGAGTTTCCGGTATTCCCGTGCTTCACTTTTTACTTCTTCTACTATTTTACTCTTTAACTTTTCGTTTAATCTCTCCTATTTTTCTTTTCTTTTCTTTTTCTAGGATTCGTAAGGAACATGTTCGTTCAATTAAATTCAAGGTGACAATTTTTGATCTTAAGTTATTTGTTCACTCGAAACAACTCGAGATCTATTAATTGAACTTTTAAGGTCTAATACCTTATTGTAAAAGCTTTTTTGCTTTGCTCTCTTCTTACCATCCCTTATTTTACATACCAACACGTAGCCGAAGCTTTACAGCATTATTTGTCTCGAGGGCACCTGCGCGAGGGAAATACAATTTCAATAAAAAAAAAAGATAAAGGAATGCGAGATTTATAGGAAGATAAGATACATGTCTATAGAGATAGCTAAACAGAAAACGAGAGGGCTCAAGAAATATAAAATATATAGTCTTTTAGACATCTGAGAGTACATCTACAAGTGGAAATGTTCCGTGCAGGATTTTCAAAACATTTAGTGTTGGCCAAGTGGTTGTCGTGCGTTGAATGTCGAACGATTTAACCCCAAATGTACTTGAATGCTATACAGTTATAGAAACTTACACGTATATGCATTTACCCGTATCTAGTAAACGATTAGACAGAACGGATATTGAACGGATTTACAGAGGGATTTGTGCGTGCCACGAAATAGTCAGAATATGTTTCCTGAATTTCAAAACGTGAGCTCCCGGTGTTCTAGCTCCGCTTGTATTAAATTAACAGCAATATTCTATTTATGTCATAGTATGTAGAATGGATTTTATAACCCCACATTAAAATTTATTAAAATCTTAAAATTTATTCTGAGAATCATATTTTTAACTCTTATACACAATACAAAGCATGAAAACGTGAATTCCATTCAAGAAATATAAAACATGGTCCATATGAGAATTCTAAATAATTTGATATAAAAGGATTTTAAATTGTTCTACTTTATAGCTCTTCATTTTTTCAGACACCAAACTTGAAAACAAATAGAGAAATCCTTACCATTTTTGACGCTTATCTGCTACGATCAATTAATTTTAATTATTAGTTTTTAAATGTGATGTCTGAAAACCTAAAATACGGTTTAGTTATGAAGATAATGAAATATAACACTAATAGCCTTCATGTGCCTCTTCAATTTACACACGATTTTAGATTCAGAACAAATGGTGTAAGATCTCGCTGACCGGACATTCTCTCCGCTGAACATTTGGCAAGGTCAGTAAAAGGTAGACGGTAGATTTCCGGATAGTATTTCGGATGACGGTAATTCGGTATGTCACGTTTCTCGAGTTTATAGCACCTAACGTAAATTTCCGAGTTTCTAGACGCTCGCGAAAACATCCGGAAGGTTCGTGGTTCAACCTCTTTTGACAAGGGAAGCATGTAACTGGATTTTAGAGATGCAAATTAATCTTTGATTTGCACTAAATGCTAGGGAACTGTATCTCACGATTTACTTCTTTGTAGAATTAAAGAATTGTGATCTCAATGAGAGAAAAGAAATTTTCAAGAAAAAAGGAAAAGGATTTCGTTTTTAATTCCTGTTTCTCTTTAAACTTTAAAGTTTGTATTTTTTTGTAAGGGAGAGTTTGTTTTTCTGTATTTTACTTGTCCACTCACCAATTTTTACGATGGGGGGTAGAGCTTCGACGGTGAAGGTTGATTGAATTAGTTGAAGAATAGAAATGGTGGCTAGAAGGCAGCCCAGATCCCCCTTCATAGCTCATCTCGAAAAACTACCTTTCAAATGGTTTCTTTGAAGGATGTATCAATCTGAAATAGAAAGCAGAAGTTTTCATATTTTTGTGTAAAAAATAAAGTAAATAAAGATGAGTGAAAATGATCAAATTTCTATGTGAACAATTTTAAATTCGATTTAAAGCAATAATAATTTCGAATTGAGGTGGAAATGCTTTTCAATACAGAATGTATTATTATTGCGAAGCGGAAGCACTCAAATTAATTTTGCATTTACCTTTTCTGTTCAGTGAAACTTATTTAAACACAATTATTATGAGAATTTACTCATGCATAGGATGCATGAAATCAACAATGCAAGATCTATCATGGGTACACTGGAACTCTGCTCTTCGTTGGAAGTGAAATTCGCTGACCCATATTCAGGGTTGCCATGAATTCTCAGAATATGCACAGAAATGCAGATAGTAATGTATCTTCCCGATTCAGTTTATTCAATTAACTCATGAAAATCTAAGTCCTGCACCCCAATTAATAATATTTTGATTGATTAATGTAAAAGTGATAATATTTATCAGAGAGCTGAATTGCCTCGACTCAGGCATCGAAGCTGTTTATAAACAGCTCAAAAATTTTGCAAAATGCACAAATTCCACTTATCTAAAGATCGATTTAAAATTAGTGTAATGAAAACAGATGAAAAACTTGTTAAATTTTTTAAAGAGAATTAATCTACAATAAAAGTGGATCGATTTTGAGAAAAGCTGTCTCTGGAATAGAAAAGAAAACAACTATACACAGCTATCAGAAACTCTCAGTTGGTAAATGGATTGGCTCGAGCGCGAGAAATTTGTCTGAGGGATTTCGTTCAATTTGTTTGTTCCTTTGTAGTCAGTTTGAGGTAGTAAAATACAAGAAATAGGGTTGTTTTTGTCACGATAAAACAGTTTTCAAGTAGTTCAGACGAGTCGCCTTTCATTTTATTAAAGCTCTCAGGAAACATTTAGATCAAAGAAAAGTGAAGGGATAAACACTTTTGTATCACGGAGAAAGGTTATTCAATTATCTTGTTAAAAAGTTATAGAAAGTAATACAAAGCCTATAATGAAGAAAAAACGACAGATATTAAAAGATTACTTGATGTTTTACGGTATCGTCGCGATTAGATTATTATAAGACGTTAGAATCTCTTTACATCTCAGATTTTCTCAAAATTTTAAATTTACAGTCACTTCCCAGTTTTATTGTACTAAAAAATTTCAAGGCTCTTAGAATTGATCATAATTCATAAACTTGCACTTGGAGAAAGAGGATGCATTTCGTATACCTCCTTATCTACGTTAAGAATGCCAGTAATTAGTTAATCTGCTATGGAGTAAAATGAGTATAAAAGTCGGGAAAAGTGGAGAGAGCGAGTGAAGGAGGAAAAGTCGACTTTCTCTTTTATTCACTAATTTCTGCCAGGAAACGAGGGTAGATCGTTAAACGAAATTCTTCCGATTCATTTTCCGTCGTGCGCAGTTCGCATTAATCGTCGCGCTTTATTCGACGATAATTCGTCGTGACCGTAGAAGCGTCTTAATCACAAGGCTAGATAACTCTTTTTATTTCTTTTTTTTACCTCTTTCGCTTTTATACCTTTAAGAAGGAATATTTCTTCTATTCCGTTGCCGCACCGACCAACCCGCTTCCCTACTCTCGACCTCCCTCAGCTCATTCTGTGATTTATAGTTTCTAAAGCATCTTCGCAATATCATCCTTTAGTCCACTTATTCTCAGTTCTCGTGAATAAACAGAGATTAAAAAGTCACCGAGCAGAAACATTCAACTTTATAAAGAAACCGAGAACTTGTTTACAAATCGCTACAGAGATGAGCAAAGTATTCAGGTTTTTTTACATAGCTATCCTATTACGATTTTTTGTCCAATGGCTAGCGGTATACAGTAATAATAAATCCTACAGTCAATTTTTTAATCATTTCAAAGCTGTTTTTCTTATCTTCTATTTATTTGCATCTTTAAATTTCTACACTCTTTAAATTTAATTTCTTGATACATTTTCTTCGTTGTAAAATGACGTATAATAATTGAAACTTGAGTTATAGCTCTTTCTATTTGGGGGTGGAATTTTCCACCTTAGATTGGTAAAGTTAGGAAGGCCGGAAGGGCTTGAATCTGTCTTACAGAGCACGTTCGTCTTCCCCTGAATTCTTTCTCCAATTGAGAAAGGTATAAAAAATAGAAACTCGAATTATATTATTTTATACGTTCGATATAAAATTTTTTTACTGGGGGTAGGCCCAGTAAAATGGCGCTTTATAATTTTAGGTAAAGAACTTTATAGCTATAGTAAATAAACTTTCGGTCAATGAAGAATGGCATAATAAATAATTTTAATGCTTGCTAATAACAATCGCAGCCTTTTTTGAAACACGAGCAGTGCATATTAACCGTAGCACGAATCAGGGCAGATTCGATACTCAATCAAGCTTTCCTTTCAGATATAAAACCTTGATTCGCGAAGCGTAATACTTAAATTAGATTAAAAAATTACGATGGATCGTAACTAGGAAATTGCATTCTCTTGGAGTAGAATTCAATTTGACACGAGAATGTACTAAACAAAAATAAAATATAAAAAAACGACTTCATTACCATCCGTTTTTCATGAACAGTTTTTTATCTTTTATTTCTTTATTGGGATTTTAGCACAATTGTGTGTTAAGCAGACAGTAAGTATCATCTAGACTTCCGATGTCGTTGATAAGAGGGATGAATAAATGTCGATCAGAGGCATTCGAATCGGATTTGCATAAGAAATTACGTAAATCTGTTCAGTATTTTACATTCTGGAAAGAGTGAGATCATTGAAGCGATCAATTGAGCATAAAGAAAATAAAGTCCTTGATAATAATAAAGTGAATCGTGGATTTAATTTAGTATTTGCCTTTCATTACAGAACTCGTTCCACTTTTTTTATTATCTAAGTTTATTATTTATTATTTGTACATTATTATCTACTTTAAAGATCAATATTTCTTCAAGTTTTTAGTTCCTTTTAATGGTTGGAATTAGGAATAGATTCGTAAGATAAAGGGAAAGATCCATGATTCGTGTAATGAACAATACCAGGTAATTAAACCATCACAGCCAATCATTTGCATAGAGAGTTTATATTGTCATTACACTTTACTGCTTCGGTTTATGACTCGGCCGGGAAAAATATAGAACTACGGTCGATTGTAAAATTTATTATTGGCATCTGAAACTAAATGTACCTGCATCGTTTCATAGCGAATATCCATGTGTAACGAGAGGAATCGTATTTTACGTCCTCCGGACATAACGCCTTGATATTAAAATATTTTCAAACCAAAGAGAAGTTATGCAAAACAAAATAAGAGAAAAAAAATGATAAAGTTGATGTAGTAGAAGCCATAAAACGCAAAAGAATCACAAAAATTCGTTAGTCATTTTTTGTCCCACTTTAAATTGCCTTACCTACTTAAAATTGTAATACGGACATTGGCGCCTGATGCAAAAGTTTCGAGTAAATAGCGGACTGAGTATATTTATTTTACACTTAAATTTGTTGTATAAATACTAACCCAAGTCATATAAATAAATATTTAAATGGCGGGTGAGCGAGAAACGCTTTACAGATGCGCATAGGGAGATCACATGGTTTCAATTTGCAGAATTGAAAAAAGAACATTTAAAACATTTTTTAAATATCAGATCAAACAATATTTACCTTCAGATGCTTTAAGATATGCTAAAAACAAAAGCGATTAAAACAAACTGTATGTGAATACGTATATTCATTCCTAATTATTTCAGGAAAATTTATTGCAAAATCAAATTTACTTGAGAATAGGAACAAGTAAACCATGCAAGAGGTGAGTTTTGATTTTGAAAATAAATTTTAAATCTCTCAAGTCTTTATCATAATTATATGAAACTCAATGCATAACGTTTTCTACATGTATCTCTATAAATTAGAAGCAAAAAATCTAATATTTTAGATAAAACTTACTAGGAACAAACACATTAGGTGATCGTCCTGGATGGCTGAGGAAGAGATGTGTAGAAAGAAATGACAGTAGCGTAAATTTTGAATTTGATATTAAAGGAAGTAGAATTGCCCCTCTGGGGCATAGATATGACAGAGTATAGGTGGCAGGACATACGTGGATGATTTTTTCTTTCTTCGGTTGATGATAAACATAACCTCGAAAAAAGAACTTATCGAGAACAAGGACCTACCCGTGACAGCGGCCAACGCGCGACTGCTACTCCTCTTCATTCGGCTTGATTCGCGCCTGCTTTCGTAGCCGGTTCGACGTACCGAAAGCGGCCGAAGTCGGTTGCCCTTATCAGAGCTTGCAAGCACGTGTCGACGAAGCTCAGTGCGCAATCGTGCCACGTGGGTGCATCAGGACCTCGTGGAATGTAAGGATACCACTTTATAAGGTTATTCATTTTTCATTCGCTTCTAAGCGTCTTAGTTCGAGAACTTCTCAATATTTTAGGAGGCATTCAGACTTTCTCAAATAAATCCAACTTTTATACGCTCATCTTCTCCGGGCTAGAGGTTCGGGTGTGAACGAACGCCCTTCTTCAAAAAGTCACCCCCTACCCCCTTTCTTGAAGCCCCCCTTCACTTTAATGACTCGTAAAATCGAAAAATCACCCCCTTAAATTCGTACAATCATTTGAAGACCTGTGAGTGAAAGCGCGTACTATTTTTAAAATAAAGTTTTTAAAAATTAAAAAAAAAAATCTTTTCTCTGATGCCAAAACGCTGAGCCATGGTTTACCTATGTAAGGTAAATGCGCCACAGTAAGAAAAATGATGATTTTTAACCAATTTAAATATTCTGTCATCCAGTTAACGATTTAATTACTGAAACAGCCATTTTTTGTCTCTGCCGATAACTAATGCATTTGCATTATTTGAATTTTAATCGTGAATATTAATTTAATTTAATTAAATATCATATTAAGCAAAACAAATTATATTTTTTAAACTATATTTTGATTACTTCAATAATTTACAAAAATTGGAATCGTGTTTAACATTGTATTATAAGCATTTAGAATCTCTCATTTTGCTTAAGATACCGATTACTGGTGCATTTACCTTATATGGGGTAAATTTTTTATTTTGAGATCAGTTTAGAGAACAAATGTTAATGGCGTATAACTCGAATGAGGGAATTAGTTTCTTTCTGAAACTTAGTCTGCTTAATTCTGGATTCGCCTCTGTCTTACGTTAAGCGATTGTGAAAGAAGTGCTGAAAGTTTCAGAATTATGCAGGCGCCACTGTGTATCTCATAGACTGTAGACGTATGGCGGAGCTGCGTCGAAGTTTCGTCTTGTCTTTGTCGAGAAAATTGCTGGAGAACTGAATTTTATCAGAACGTTACTTCAGAAGTCGTTATCGTTACTCGGGGAATTTCATGCTTCCGCAAGCTAACATACTAGGGTGGAAGAGCGAAAAATCAAATGAGAGGATATAAGAAAAATAGGGAAAATGGAAAGATGGATAGGAAAGAAAAAGAAAAGGCGAAGATAAGGAGGAATCCTATTTCTTAGTTTTTGCATCCAGAGATGCGAATGAAGTACGTCTGTGGTGAAATGTCTGTCCTATGATAAAAGCCAATTTGTTTATAAAATATATCAGAATTTCAATGGTTCTCATATTATTTTATTCGTCTACGTTTCGAGGTCGCTATCAAATTTTTAAGTGTCTTCTTTGGTATTGCAGAAATATATTAAGGAACGAAAAATTTTGTAGGGCGCATATTACAAATTCCTATTGCATCATTCAGATTCCGTACTGTAGAAAGTGTGCCAAATTACATGACACTTTAGACTCTGATTTCCATACAATTTAACATAAGACAAATCTCATCCGAGGATTACGGAAATTTGCTTTTTCCACGTGAAGACTTTCCGAATAGGTATGTCTGACTCAAACTTATTTTTCTACTTCCGAAAATAATGTACCATTTCTCACGGTCCCCCCTGTGATCCCTTCTCCATCACTGCGCCGTATCCTTCTTGGAAAGGAGAAAAAGACAGGAAAAATGGAAAGTGAGTTTCAAGGAAATGGGGATGAGGAAGGATTTTATTATACATTCAATTTTAATTTGAACTATAACTCGTGGTAATTATTTAATATAAATTTAAATTTAACATAAATTGAAGTTGAGAAGTTTTATAATAATTGAATAACGGAAACTTTTAATGTTCTTTGGGAAACTCGATATGCCCTTTTCACTCCGTGGCCCTTCTGGAGGAAAGTTATTTCTCCAGACACAAAGATGAAACGGATCTATTTTCATGGCGACCAAGTCGGATGTATGCTGTACTATCGATATCTATGGAGCCAGAACCGCAAGGAAGTTTTAAATAAAAATATAGGAGAAAGGAAAAATAAAGCTAGAGAAGTGGATCAGCCCCGAATGAAAAATTTAAAGTTTGGATGAAAAATGAAATAGCATGAGATGGTGCAGGTAGAGTATCGTATTAAATTCGAATTTTAGTATCAAGTGAAGCTGGATAAGAACCATCGTAAAGTTAAAGATATTGTACAGAAGCCATCGTCTTCTGCGGTAAATTAAACGACGACGTCATGACGAAGAGAAAGTGGAAGAAAATTTTCAATATTGCTCTCGCTTTACGATCATACAATGCATATCGGTTTTCATGATACTATATGTGTCTTTATTATCTATTCCTACAAGCAGAACTGTATAAACTTTATTTGCAACAAATTCCTAATATACTATTCTTGATTTATGGATTATATCATTCAAAATACCTTCATATTCAAAATAGCTTTATACCAAATTTAGCTACAATAGTTTTACTCTTAATGAGAAGTCGATTAAGTCAGTAAAGAGTTTCCAATATTTATTAAAAATAAATTTTTCACGCAATTGAATATAAGCGCTTCATTTGGAAAAGAATCTGAGCTTTTTTCTTTGTAGATGATGGAGCCTTTACAAGTGTTTTAATACCTCTGATACAATGGCCAATCAATGGCGTGGGATTTGCAAACGAAACGTTTGTTAGTTGAGAACCAAACCCTATATAATGCCTGAATGTAAAAGCTGAATTGATGTTGAGACCATGGTTGGGAAAACGTTCGTACGATGGCGGTAGTTTGAACCCATTTAATGCCCGCGAGACGACTTTCGCGATCGCCTATTCACATCTCGTTTGCTACGAAAGAATGAATTTTCAGTGCTGGACAAACCGAGTGGAAACGTTTGTGCCCATTTGTCTTTTTGTTTTACATCGAGTTTTCAGTTCATTTTCACGTTCCCAATACAACGATAGTCAGGTGGAAAACTAGGAAAATTTACAGTTGGATCTGCAGTGTTTTTTGCACTTTTTTTATGCACTCCATAGCAAGAGCAAGTATATATATGTTCACTCTTCAGTAGTACGACAGTAGATCGTTTATTTGAGAAGGAACATGTAAGGGAGGATAGAAGGAAATGTGAAAACGCATAAATCACTTTGAGTAGTTTCTTATAACAAGCTGGAATTTCTACCTGCAGATTGTACCTCTCGAATTTCCGTTTGCAGAATAACTTACGGAATATCGCGCCAATCGAAGAAAAAGAAGTGAAAAAAAAAAGATTTGTGTGAGTGAGAGAGAAAAAAAGGAGAACTGGAAGTCTGCAAGCAAATTGCGTCCCATATTTTAATTAATAAAAATAAATTTCTAAAGGGTAACAGGATTACTCAAGCTCTTAACTCCAAGTTTTCTGAATTATATACACTGATGGTGTATAATCTTTGATATTTAGACATTTTTGAAATCAAGAGGTGTACAGAGAGAAGCATCGGTTCATAAGCTTCAGTATTTCCGGCGGAATCGACGTTTCAAGTATAAAAACGTATAAAGCGGGTGGTTGGAAATCAATATTTTGTCTTTTTCTGCTGTTTCAAGGCAAACCATTTTCACGAATTTGGGTCGACTGCTACGTCGAACCTTACCCGCTGATTTCACAGCGAAGCCGATCGTACAAATTAAAACCATTACTAATGGCGCCAGACCTGGCGGAAACCCCTGAAAATAATTTCCCGAAGCACTCACATCGAGAGAGGGGTTGGGGAAACAGTCGACGGTGACCAAGTATAGGAAACTTTTACACCGTTAAACCACAAAACTCAAAAAGTAACGAAAATCGATGTCGATGATTTCACGCCCCGGGCGTAAATGAATCTTTATTGCCTGCCTGCATCATATTCAACGGATATGAAAAATAAAACCACATCTTGCAATAACGTTCCATTTTTGTCAATAGAGGGACCTGTATTTCATATTTTCATGGTATTTACTTCATTATCTCTGCAATCTAGCTCGATGGCCAAATAAATGATCTTTTTCGTGCCCGCACAAAATTAAACAAGAGTATAAAATGTTATAAAGTAATGAGTGGTCACAAAAAGTACTTTTTCATATCTAAAATATCAATTTACCAAATCTGTATGCGCTGTTCGCTTTATCCAACTTCAGAATCTCATATTTATCATTTTTGTCTTGTTTTTTTATTAAATAATTCAATAGGACTATAGCTACATGTAATCTTATGCATAAACTGATCTTATTATCCCATGAAGAATCGCTCCTGTTCCCTGGAGGAATTATATTTGACAGTATGATTTATCATCTACTGATTTTCATGGCAAGATTCAGGCTACTCACACAAACGTCATTAATCTGAACATCCTGACTTAGCCATGAGAATTAGAATTCTGGCCTGGGAAATTCGCAGGATACACTTCCTTCTGTTTATACGCTCCATGTAAACAAGTAAATCTAATGGAGAAGATGCTACGAAACGGAAAAAAAAATAAATAAAATATTTAAAAAACAGCCACTATCATGCTTCTGAGCGGGACATTGTTTAATATTTTTAAAACATGGACTTTTTCGGACGAAAAAGTGCAAGGTTATACACAACGCCATAGGATTATTACGAAGGCCCGTGTTAATTAAATAATAATTTAATTAACATTAGCCGTGTTAATTAAATAATAATAGTGTTAGTTAAACTGTTAACATACAGTATTCAAGATTTACTTGTTTTACAATCGTATTAGTTGAACCGATAATTTTGTATTATGCAACGATGGGATGAAAGGTTAAACACTCGTTCTTTGCTAGTTTTGTTTTATTTTTAGTTCAATTTTGTGCATCGACTAAAAAGTTGGGTTCCTCATCAAACAAATTTGCATGCATGTAATGGTCCAATCATTTTTCGCGCATTTTCTTTTAATATGGGGAACCAAATACCATCCGCTACTCTAAGCACGGGTTTTTTAAAACGGAGACTAATGAGTACGATCCGATACATATAATGTATGGAAGCGCTTGAAAGTAACTTGTTACCACTCAACATACTGGCATTAGAAAGTAATACAAAAAAAGCATAACTTTACAATTATTTACAACATCAAAAACCCGAATGATTCAAGTACAAACCTTACCAAGTAGAAAGGGCCTGCGATGGACAGACGCAGCACACAAACCCGATTCTATGCATCTAGCAGATACATTACATACAAAATAAGTATATTTTTGCGCAAGAACTCTTGCGAAAAAAATTTAATTTGATTACTAATATTTTAAAAATATATTGACTGCATGTAAGCGTAATTTCATTGAATGCAAGATCATCTGCACACGTTTGCAAATAGCGCGAGTACACGTTGCACATTTCGATAAAGCGGAGAATATATTACGTGGAAGAGTCACGTACAATTGATTAACATTTATTCATTTTCACTCATTATCAGCCCGCGATAGCTCATCAAGTGACAATGGAGCGTAACATAATACACGTTTTATTTTCACGAAACAGCGACGCGTATGTATGCGTTGATAAACATATGACTATTTTCATTATTTAATTGTGCCACAGAATTTCGTTATGCCACACAATGATGATACAATTATAATTTTACAAATATCATTACATTAAATTATTTTAAACTGAGCAATTAATTAGGTTTATCTCGCTCAGTAAGAGATAGCGCGTTCAGGTTATTACCGCGGATGGTCGACTCTCGTTGAGGATTAATATTAATTGAGGCTCGGCGAAGGTACCTACTTCGCAAAGGTTAGCGCGTTTACGCGTAACCGGATGTCGCGATATACCTACGTTACCCACCCTATACAGATTCACTCAGCAATTGTGGCTCACCCTATTTCAAATTCATACATCGTTGCTGCTTGTCGGAAATGCATTAGAGTGAAATGCACGTTGTATTGTTGCGCCATTACGAGCATTACCGATGCCTCATATTCTGCTTCTATTTGACTGTGTCAAAAAAGACCATTAAGAATGTTACTTACAGAATTTGAGCATTACCTTTCAAAAGGTGCTAATCTCTAAAGTTGGATCATTTTTACACGATCCATTTAATCCATTTGATGATCAGCTTAGGGATTATTTGCAGATCAAATATTTAAAAAGCGAGAATCATGTTACGCTGGTATAAAATACACCGAATATATATATATGATTGCATATTGAGCAAGGAATTACATTAATCATTTACGTAGGCATTATTTTAAGCAGGCATTACTTATTCGATGTTTTGCTACCTACCACATGATTTTGTACTTAAAATACTTCTATTTTTGATAAGCTTCCTTATCCAAGATTTTATACGTACAGCATGTCCTTAAGTCTGGTGTTGGTAGTGACGTGAAAATGCGTCCGTATTACCGTAGTCAACAATGATGTCGTTGCACCGTATACGGTCGTCGCCTCGTTATTTTTGATTTACAACTTTAACGAGATCAAGCAAATACATGTATCTATATACATCACGTGCAAGTGAAAAGCATCGTGTCCTACCGCACATCGCCGTCTCGCAGGACCAGGTTTTTAATCCTGATTAATGCACATACATTCCTAGGAAAGAGAACGCTTCCAATTTTAATTAATCTTCGCAAACCGAAAGTGCAATACGAGGAAATTATGTGAAGTTCGTAGACAAGTTTTGAAAAAATGTCGATTTTGAGGAGTACTCATGGGTATAATTGTTAATGCTTTATAAGATAATTTGCGTATACGTGCAGAAAATGTTAAACAAAATATACAAATGACACAGATATGATTAATTTTTACCTGGAATGTTTTCGTATAAATTCGAAGAACTTCAGGTCGACTGATTATTCAGAAACGAAACTTTCTTCAAGTTCATCAAGTGTAACGTGTGCAAGGAGTTTCAATTCGTTCAAGAAGTCCTAATTTGATCCAGAAGTCAATATGTTCTACAAACGAACCACCGTCTCAGTTCTCTTCATTCTTCTCATTGCAGAGGTATGTTATTCAATAAAAATTGTGTAAATTCGGCGTGATCTGTATTTCTAAGCGAGTGTTAAATCAGTAATTATTCAAAATTTATGAAATTTGTCACGGTTTAGACTTCGATCACGAAGAATGCTTAATTACACATTTTCTTGCCAAAATTCTATGTATATCTTAACATATAATTTCATTGGAAATGCATCGCACTTGTATTGAATCTACAATATGACTTCTTATCATGGGGGAAAAACGCTCACGTTTCATTGGGTGGTTTACTTAATATACGATTTGTACGTGGAATATGGCATTAGAATAGAGTTGAGTATACTGTAAAAGCAATCAAACGGAAATGCAGCAGCTGTCGCAAGGTAATGGCTGGTTTCTATGTGAAATTGAGCATTAGTCGTAATCAAGATCGACTGTAAACTCACAGCTAGGATAACGATAATGTGAAGGTACTTGTTGCACCGGATGCTGCCTGCTTCGATCAATGCTTACGTGAGCTTTACGAAAACTTATTTCTTTAATCCACCTTGAATGTAACAATAATACCCCTTCAAATAATAGCTAACTAGCACAAAACAAAGCGAAACTGATTCGGTTTCTCCCAACTAGTAATATTTGTCAGTATTATACTAATTAACTAGTATATTAATTAACTATTATACTAATTAACACTTTAGGTGATTTAGATTTAAGACTCAAAACTTTCAGCTGAAATCATAACTTTTCTCAATTCAGTATTGATTAATTAAAACAGCGCCAAGTTGTTTACTAATTAATTTAGCATAGAGACTTTATAGCATCGTTAATTTATAGCATCAATATATGTATTTAACAAAATTCAAATAATAAATTTAGGAAAATAACGATACGATTCAGAAGCATAAAGTGTGAGTTTAACGACGCATGAATCTGCTCGCTGATGTAGTGCTTCCCTTGGTTGAATGACATCTATTTCATGTTTCAAACTTTCATTGCATACCGTAAAAAATGGTGTTCATAATACAAAATCCGGACATCGATTATTATTTATTGGTGATCAGTAAAAAATGCATGATTTGGTGTAGAAATAAAAAATCGGCACTCAACTAATTTTCATGACTTAATATTAGTTCATTAGTATCATTTCTTCTTCATAAAATAGCCACATTTTATTGGTTATAGGTCTTTCATCACTGCTCAGCCGAAGACGACCTTCAACCTTCATCAATCTCAGTAGATCAACCCCCATCGGCAGATGGACTTCGTTTCTTTCCCCCCATACCTTTTGGCAATTTGACTCCATCTATGATGATGCAACAACTCTCAACTGCGAATATTACGGAGAATATTCCTAAATATACTGATTCATTTGTTCAGGCGATTAAAACGCTGATTGAAAGTGTCAATCAAATACGGCAGGCTATGGGTTTAGATGAAAATGGACAAAGCGTAGAACAGTAAACTAACTCAATTATGTCTTTCGAATCTACAACCTGTATATTTCCTGAAAATTATTTTCATAATTTTCGTACTTTTGTTATGATTTACATATGCTCATGTAATAATTATCTTATGAATAAAATAAGGTCAAACTTGATACTATTTTTCTTTGTCTTATTATGCAGGTCAGTATATTGATTTCAAATAAATTATAAAGAAGATTTGAAAAAAGAATTTACCACAAAAGACTTGTTAGGTTCAGCTGGGTGTATTTAATAATTCTGATTACCGGATAAACAGGGCTGTGATGAATTCATGAGTCATCGCCGATTGTCCTCCCATGCTCATATTCTGCCATGCGACTCATGTAGCAGTAAATAATTTGCAACTCTATTTAAGGGCATATATTATGAAGCTCATTCGAAATTTCAAAATTCTATAAATCATGATATAAAGTCAAATACGCAAAAATTCTCATTTTTAACTTTACTGTCAAGTTTTTGGCTTTCTTTTTTCTATTTTTTTTTGTATCTTAAGAATTTATTGGGTTAAAAATTTAGTTTATTCTCCATTTAAAAAGTTATTACAGTCTTACGGATTTGTTATGTTTGAACCAATAAAAGAGGCATTACGATTGGAAAGAAGGAAAGGTTTTCTCGAGTAGAAAAAGGACAATGGCAACGAGACCTAATATAATCTGCGAGGAAGCTGGGCAATCGAGTTGGATGAGGAGGCTTAAGTGCTGAAGACAAACTGATATAAAGAAACATCTAAAGAAAGAAAAACCTGAATAAAGGTGAAGTTAATAAATGATCTCCTTTTCCAGGGGGATTATCGCTTCAATATAGTTTCGTTAACTTTTTCATGTAATAGCCACAAAAACTATTTTTGTGGCTGAGGCGAATTCCTTCCAGTTAGCTGCTTGGGGTAGATTGATTTAATGTACTTACAATTTTCCTCTTCATAAAGTTGTCCACTGTCAAACCTAGTTACAAATGAAAAAAATAATTGATAATAAAATTAATCATGGTGCTCAGGTGGCCCTGATTATATTTCAAGGAGAAATCACACGATCTGAAAAATCCAGGATAAGTGAGGATCCAGAAAAATAAAGAAGTAGATTTAAATAATGTAATATTCTTATTTATAATCTCTATTCGTTTCCAGGACTTAATAAGCATTAAGTTTCTACCTCGTCAAGTCTTTTATTATTTTCTTGTATTTTAAAATTATTCACTATTCACCAATATCTTGGCCATCCCGATCCACCCGAAGTCGCAATCGTTCCTGAGGGGCCAGAAATGATAGCAGAAGGTGCTGAGGGGCCAGTGATAGCAACGCTTCCAGCTGTTGGTCCCGATATAACAATTGGGGCAACTCGAGGGGGCAAAATTGCAACCGGTTTTGGGATTGGCTTCCACTCGGTGACCTCTGGTGGACACCATACAACTTGTTGTGGAATGCTTTTCACGATTACTGGACTTGCGACTGGTGCACGAATTACTGCTGGTGCAGCAATGGGACCTAAGAGTTCATATATATCGTTATAAAGTAATTATAAGTATGATAATAAGATTATAGAACTCTACACAATCCGTATGAGAAACAAACCAATATACCTTTAACGTAAACGGTTCCACTAGATGGGCCAGTTACAGTGACTGGCCCTGCAGATGCACCAGAAATTGCGGTGCCATGAGAAGAAGAAGCATGAGCATGGGCACTGGCAGAATCCGAAATGCCTGACCCAGTGACGTATACTGGTCCAGAAGAAGGTCCAACTATGGAAACGGGGACTGAGGATGGCCCAATAACTGCAGTTGCTCCTGCAAGTCCTCCTTGAGCTACCGAATTTGCAACTGCTGAACCACTGTTGGATCCAAGAACAGAGACTGGGTAGGAGGAAGGCCCTACTATGGTGACTGGTCCTCTTGAAGGAGCAGTTACGTAGATGGGTCCTGTAACAACCAGAAAAGTGGTATAAGAATCCGCAGCGATCCAGACAATCATTGTATCTTTTCTAATTTTATAAAAAGAACCAAAAGGCCTTTTCTGGCACTTGGATGGTTCTATTTCTGTCTTTTACTCTGAAAAAGAAATACAGAAGCGTACCTTTTGATATTGAAGATCCAACAGAGGAGTGTGCGCTTGCACTTGCAACTGCGGACTGACTACCTGATCCCTTATAGTAAATTGGTGAATAAACAGTATTTGGGCCAGAAGCAACACTGGAAGCATGAGCCAGGCCATTCGATTGTGCATGGGCCTCACTTAAGGCTACTGACGACTGGTATCCATACGCTGGACCGTTAATCACAGCACCTGTTGCTGGGACCCACACCTGGGATCCGTGATAAGGCCAGATACTGGCCTGAGCAGCCGCAAAGAGAGCCGATAACATCCACTTTAATTTTAAGATAAAAAACAATCTTATATTAAAAAACAATCTCAATATTAATTCGATTTCCTAATTTTCCTCTATACTTCCTAATTTTCTTCTATAAAACTGATATACACGTATAAATTTAGAATATTTGTAATATTATTGAATACTATCTATAAAGAGATAAAATGTTTTTACTTTATGGAAATCACTTAAACACACTTCTTGAGCATCTGTCGATGCTTTTCATGCTTTAAATTTATACTAGAGTATATCCTCTTTAAATATGCTCTTGATGTCGATCTTTTCATGATGCTAAAAGAGACGAATTTAAAGATTCTTCTCGCCTAGTTTTAAAAGGAGAAAAGCTCGGAAAAGAGAAGATTGCATCTCTTCTATATTTGTAAACCTTGGTGGAAAAACCTTCCGAAATCAGAAAGCAGAAAATAGGGGACGTATTCAGTGTCAATATAGGTATCTATATAATGTGTCTTCCTTATTTTTCGAGCAACTGCGACTTTCCTTCTGGCGATGTCTTGAAAATGATGACACTCATAGAGTGTCCAATAAAGTAAATGTTGAAGAGAGAGAGCGAGAAAGGGCTCAGAAAACAAGTGTCAATATCATCGCTCACTTCCCTTTGATCTTCTCAGTACTTACAAATTCAATAAATGAGCGCTCAATGCGCTCAGTGTAAGCTCAATCAACATCTTTTATTTTCTTCACTTTGGATTTATTCGTTCACTAAATAACACTCCCGATTTTTCACCAATCATTTTAAAAAGAACGAAAATATATAAATATATAAATATAAATTTATAAATATAAAATATTTGAGAAAAATTATATAGAATTTTAAAATGAAAAACATTAATTTCAGATATGAAAAAATACAGCAGATTTAATTTATAATGAGATATGCAATTTTTTTGATTCTTTTTATATAAAAAATTTTTTGAGAGTATCACGCACTTACCAGGAGCAACATCGTTTTATTTTCGGCGATATTTAGTCGCGATATTATCACTAAGATTGTCAGTTACGTTATAGCCTACTACTGATCATCTTAGGTGCGAAGACTAACGTTATATATACTCGTCCCTCGTAACCTCCGACCGAACAAAATTATTCACCACGCCTAGTTCCTTATGCAGGACCCGAAGAGTCGAGGAAACTGATTACTTGGATGAGACAAGGTGACACTATTTGCAGTAGCGTCGACAATATTTTTCTCAGTAAGAGCAGACAGTGAATTTTTATTCTATGTCTCGAAATGTTCATACTAATAGATTAATTTTTTCTTGATGTTTATTTTTCAAATACTACAAATGAAAGAGACACAGAAATTGAGGAATAGATGGATGAATGAATTGATTCATTAATGAGTTGATACAGGAACTAAAAGGGATTATAATTATATGAAACTGGATCGATAATCGAATCTACAATTATTTACTAGATCTTCAACAATTCAACAATATTGAAAGAAGTTTAAGTAATCTTCAGGAGATGTATATGTTTTTTTTTAAATCGGAGGAGTCGTCTTCCTTGAAGCTTCACTAAAGAATTACTTAACGGGATATACGATACCTACGCAAGCTTATGGATATGGATCGTCATGATTATAGCATTCGCGTCACCACAAGTTCTCTTAGCTGTGATCTTGTTCTATGTTAACCTCGTGCGAAGTGCACTCTTGTCAGAATCGACCTCTGCAGACATTATAATGAAACGCTAGATCCCTGATGACACAAGTGTCCATTTATGGACGTCTCGTTATTATTCGTGAGCAGAGAACACATTTAAATGTTAACGATTGCCATTACAGGTAAGCTAGGGTACTAGTAAACACCTCATTCAAACATTAACGAGATGGAAAATCCGCTTTGTCTTTGCTCTCATTGTTCCCACTGAATAAATGGTATTAAAGTAAATTTTTCGCTAAATCAACTGAATTCACATAAGAACGCTACAGTGACCTCTGGAAATGACTCCTATTGCCACAATTCGTGCATAATTACTGTTGTATGGCACCCCCAGGAAATGCTCCCGTTTACACTATAATTCACTTTGTTTTCAAAATAATGTTGCGCATTAGTCTATGTTTTTATAGCTTCATATCCTTCCTACAACTGCTCCACCTAATTACAGTGTAAAACAGTAAAAGAGGCTGCCTCGTATTATTCAAGCTCAGATGTGGTTGATGCATTGAAGCTGCAGGTAAACATTTTTAACTAAGAGACAAATATCTAGTTTTTGAAAGTTTTATTCACTTCATTATTGAAATATACGAGTACACCTGAAGAAAAATCAATATTTGTAAATATTAATTTATAGCATTTTGGTTTGTTCATTCATATTGAAAATGTGTGACTTTTTCGTTGAATAAGATCTTACGTCTACAATACAGAGTAAGAAATACCATTGTAAGTTTTAAAGTAAAAAGTTTTGATAAATAGAATGTAGTAGTAGAAGTCGTTTTAGTTTCTCGAGAATGTCTAGTATTGCATGGGTATATCACCCATATAAATTTTTCGTATGTCTAAAATCACGAGGGGAATGGTCCGTATATTAAATCGACTTCCTGCTCTAAAGCTCGTTGATATTTCTCTTGTAGACAGCGTTTTCCACAAAGTCTGTTCATTCTTAATATCGAATTACGGAACTAAGCTAGCTTCATTTTTTACCAGATTTTGTAGACTTTACTTGGAAGTAAATGAGGCGAAAAGAAAGCGTCTCTCAATAACCTCTGACCACTGATACTGACCAAGCTAATTGAGTTTTTCCAGAGAGCCAGACAAGTTCCTCCTTAAAAAAGGAATTTGCGAGGGAAATTTGAACAACAAAAACGAAAGAAAAAAGTTTTTTATGCTTTGCTCCTTTTAAGGGGGGTTTAGAGACTTTGAAAATTTACTCTTTGTTTTATTATATGATATAAAATTATTTATGATGGAGTGAATATAGCAACAAGACAACAAGTTATATTTCACGTCACGGAAGTTTGTGTTGTCAAATTAATTTACTTCATATAACTTGTGGCGCTCGATGAAATAATTAGCGTTCAGCAGTCCTCATTGTTCAAAACCACGAAGGCTAAAATGGAGCTGGACTGGCTGAAACTGAATTAAATTCAAATATTCAACCGTTTCTGCATGGATACAGCTTTCGATGTGATTGTATGTACATCCTCGATATGCCATGATTTTGCTACAGTACGCATCAATGGTGACTTGGCGTTGAACCCTGTTTGTTCAATTTGCGAAACGAACCAGGTCAAAACCGGAACTCACACTCTGTCGACAGAATGACATAACATTTTGCACAAAATACAACCTTTAGCAATGTTGCCATTGATAAATCGCGTGAGCTTGAAAATCAACCGCAATGCGGCTATGAGTCCAAGAAAAAAGTTACCACTAGGAATTGAGCTTTAAAAGGAAAAGAAGATGTCTATGATACTTGAAGCAGCTGTTGAATCTGGAACAGACATTTTTATCGCTTACTTATGGAAATACCGAAAGCGATGAATATGCAAGAATCTCTGACGTCCTGTTTGCTATATTGAGTTGCTATAACAACCGGACAACTGAAAATCAAAAAAATTATATTTTATCTTGCACAACTTTTTGAAAATTTGGGAAATGATGCATAATTATATCGTGGATTTTATTTCGAAATAATTTTAACCTGTGCATGATTGCGAGTTATGTGATCTGCATTTCATTTGATTTTGATGGAGGAGAAATTTTATACTCAGGATTTTAAAAGCATTTTCAGTCACGTTCAAATGGTGAAGCGTAATTCTGTAGAGGTGTTAATTAAGTAATTGACTAATAATATTCCCGACCAATTTTACTGTACACGATTCTCACCAAAGAGTATACATGTGCTAGAAAAAAATAAAACAAAATTATGTTATTTTAAAAAAAGACTACCTGTAGAAATTGTATGTAGTTCGCACTGCATTTTTATTATTCCGAAATATATTTAATAAGGATTCTTATATCTTATCAAATATATTTCCGGATAATAAAAGTTGAAGGAAAAAAATTCCAGAGAAACGCCTACATGTCTCCAGTCGCCATATCAAGCCTTGTCAGAAACTAATAAAATTTTAACACCCTCTTCTATTAAAATTCCAGTAGAACAAAAGGCCATCCTACAGTGTTCCATTACAATCAAAATTTTCTATGAACTTTACTGAGAAAGAAGAGTTTTACTTCTAATGTCATCATTAAAACAGTCCGGTGTCCTTCAGAACTCTCTGACTGGAATGAAACGTGTTAGCGCCGTGTAAAAGTACAAATGATTAACTTCGTTCTTGGCAGTGAAACAATTAGAAAGCAGTTCTAGAACAGGAGCTCACATAACGTGGTTCATGGAAAACGAGCAGTCATCTACGTCTAAAATCCGAAGTGCATGCATGCATATGTTCAAAGTTGTACAATAAAATATATATATACATATATATATATATATTTATATATGTATATATGCCATGGACGTGAATAGTGTACATTCATTCCTATATAGTACCAGGATGTAAGGTTAAAGTGCATGTTCCTCCGTATCTTAATGAGGATTTCATACAGAAGTACCTGCCTTAATTTTGTAATTTTACTAATGATCACTATTTCGCATTTTTTTAAATTGTTGAATGCAGTTCGCAACCTTTAATCTACCCCAAAGCGGTAAACATTCAATGAAGAATTTAATTTAAATATAATTGCATTACTTAATTCGAAAGTTTGAATATATTTTGCGGGGCTTCCTTCAAAGTTTGAAACCTTTTTTGGGTTTTTCCTATCGCGTCAGTCGCCATTTTTTTTTAATTAAAATTTTCAGTTTCTCGCATAATTACATTTGGAAATTACATTTAAGCTTTCATGCATTTAAATGCATGAAACTTTAAATTCAAAAGTACTCATTCTTTTGTGAAGACTGATGTAGAAACCCCTAAATTTTATCCAGGTGAGCAGGAAAATCTCAAGTACTTGAAAATAAGGAGCGTCCTAATGAGCAAAGTAAAAAAAAAACATAAAAGTAGATACGTAACAGGGTATATTAAATACGATTGTGCTTGTAAGACTCTGGTGAGGTATGAATATAAGGAAGGAAGGAAACGCGTAGATATCACTACACCAATAGAATACTATACTGATTGGAGGAGCGTTGAAGCAATTTCCTCCAATTATCAGAGACGTTGGAGGTTTCGTATTGCACGGGCATTGTCGGCACAATAGATCTCCAATGCAGGTCAGGATAACTCGCTTCCTCTGACTGAGCGTTCTAAGAACAGAATCTGCACGAATCAGTGAGGCAAATACCTTTGTTAATGCGATAAAAGATTTACTTTTGACTTGTATTAATACACATTCTAAACAGCAGTGATTAAAAATATAATTAAATAGAAATAAAGACCTGTTGAAATTATAATGCGAGTAGCTTATTTACTGTTTCGCGGGCCGCTTATTATCAAACAAACTATTATTCCTGTGCACAGATGAACGTAAATGAGATTGAATTTAAAGGAATAACTTCCAACGAAACGATAAAAAATTTAAAATAATAATAAAAGTGTTTGAAAAGTTTAAAACTTAATTCCAAAAGCATTCTATTCAATTTGACGTTTTAATGTACATTTTAATGTACGCTTGAAAGTTTCAACACTTGAACATTCCATAGACACTCGTTTTAATCATACTTTCCAAACGACTCTTTTTCAAAATGATTCATTATTTTTATCTTTTCGATAATGCTCGTTACACTCAATAGACATAGAAACCATTTTTACCGGCATCATTGCCAACCAAGCAATATCCTTTTGCTCAAGAGAATACTTTCCTCACAACCTTTAGTGAATTGAAAAATAAAATGCTTATTACCAGACAATTCAATGACAGGTCGCGGACCTGCCTGCGTGTTTTTCATAAAGATTTGATCTGGTATGCCCACCTATTGTGGTAGCAGAGCCAGAGTGAGAGAGAATGTGTGACGCGGTGGGCCCCGCCCAAGGGGTGTAAGGAGGTAGAAGACCTAGGTAATACGACTATAAAAGCTAGGGACCAGAATCTGTTGGACAGCACAACGTCCTCATCAGCTCCCAACTCGCAATACAACAATCATCATGAATTCAGCCGTAGCTTTCTTGCTCGGAACAACCCTTGCGGTAGCCGCAGCTGCTCCATCCGGTCTCTGGGGAGGACATGGAGTCGCTCTCGGAGGACCGGTGCTGGGTCCCTCCGCCCTAGCCGGTCCAATTTTGGGACCCACTGCTCAAGCTGGCCCTCAAGTAGGACCCGCAAGGATTTCTGGTGCTGTTGATGGGGGCGCGGTGGTCACTGGTTCCGTTCAGGGCCCATCAGTCGTTTCCGGAAGTGTCACTGGTGGAACTGCTGTCACTGGATGGGGAGCACCTTGGGGTGAGTTAAACAATTGTTTACAATTTTTCATCTGAAGCAATTGGGCGTTTATATCACACTTTGTGACATGTACTCAACATTCATGAGATTGCATAGAGATTACATCGAGATTCCGCAAGGTTTTTCTATGCTTAGATGAATTTTATGAAGATCGCTAAATTTTTTAATTTAGATTTTTTTAACAATTTAGGCCAATGAGTGTTTTTTTTATCTATTCTGTGATACATCAAAGACGTGAAATCTCCTCTTGTAGTTCGAGCACTGTTTTTTTTAATCAAATGAAACAGTTTATGGATTCATGGAATTTCCTATTTCCATTATTTTTATGTGAGCTTTTTGACTACTCTTTAATTTATATATTTATCTACTTATTTATCTATAATTTATTTATCTATTTATCCTGTTTTGGTGTTGTAGGTGCTGGTCACGGGGTTGCTTGGGGAGGTGCACCTTGGGGAGCTGCACCATGGGGTGGTGCTCACGGAGGAGCATGGGGAGCATCTCTGGCCGGACCTGTTGCTGGACCTGCTGCACTCGCTGGACCCGTTGCTGCCCCAGTCGTTGTTGCTGGACCATCTGGAAGTATTGCTTCTGGACTTGGAGGAGCCCCTTTGAATGCTCGTCTTGGAGGCCACTGGTAAACTTCGTCCAACAAAAATCCCGACTGATTTTCCCGACGACCGCGATCTCATGATATTCATCGACGACGCCATGATCTCCATTTATTGCCACTAGTACCTCACAATGCAAATTTTTTGTGTTTTTTTGTGTACATAACAAAGGTTCATCCTTATATATATTTTATAATAAAGAGCATACCAATTGAAATCCACTCGCATTCATTCATTCTAAGTTCTCTGGTAATCATTTTTCTAAGGACGTCTGGATGATTTTTCTAAGTTCTCTGGTAATGATTTTTCTAAATTGTGATCATCGCCTGTACCCGGGGGAATAATAAGACTTGCCTCTGTCTGACTTGTGGTAGTTGCAATTTTTTAATCTTTTCGTCAATATTAGGAACATTTCTTGTTCTTTGTTGGAGAGCTTGAGTCTGTTTTACGAGTTTTGCTAGATTGAGATTGTTTGTATGGAAAACATCGATGTTTTTAAACAACGATACATCGAAAAGATAACATCGATGTGTAAAACATCGATCATCGAAAACAAAACATTGATGTTTTCGATGTTTAGATATCGATGTCCCATCACCACTACTTGTAACGAGTCTCTCTCCGAGCACCAACAGACAGCGTTTTCAAAAGTAGGTATAAAAGCGAGCGCCCGGGCCACACCTATCTTCCTGTCTCGGATCATCTCGGATCACCGCTTCTGCCGAAATCCCTTTTCGGGTGGCTCCCTTCCAGCCAACCTAGAATTGTTACATGTTTTGATTTCGCGTTAATTAATAAAATCTTCTTTACTTTCCACATCCATATGCATCCATAACCATAAATTGAGGAAACTGGGATGCTAATATTGTGTTCGGACACAATTTGAATTTTAACAGCGTCTGTTCCGCAGCAATACTTTCGAAGTAATTCTGCACATTCTTTTACATCTTGCGGTGGTTTCTTATCGTGAAAAAGATCCCCGTCAAGTAAAATAAAATCAATGTTGTGTTTTGCCGCCAATTGTAAAATCTCTTCGAAAGTTACGAAGCTATCGTTTGCTTGAGCTGCTCTTTTGGTGGACTGTTCATATCCCAAATGACAGTCTGAAGCCAGTAAAATTGATACATTACCTTTTGTATTCATATCCATAATTTTTGAGTTTAGATTCCTCTGCTGCATGTATTGGCGGCAGTAATATAAGCAATATTATATAAGCAAAATATTAAATAATAATTGTTAATTATAAAAAATGATTAATCAAGTAATAAACAAAAAATTGATATATTTGATGAAATGATTAAAAAAGCAGGTATTATTTTTCTTACACTAAAGATATAAAAGTAAAAAACAGAGAGTTTCGTGTATCATGCTCTTTATTATAAAACAGGTATATGAATGAAAATTCGTTATGTACATAAAAACTACGCATAAAGTTTGCGATGGGAGGTAGAGTATCGGGAACAATTGGAGATCATGGGGGCACAGATGCATATCATGAGGTCGCAGGGGTCGAAAAAATCAGTCGGGATCCTGGAGAAATTAAATTTACCAGAGTCCTCCATGTCCAGTGGTAATACTACCAGCTGGTCCAGCGACGACAAGTGGACCACCATGACCTGCTCCCCAGGGAGCAAGTCCTAAACCAACAGCACCTAAACACACAAAAATGAATATAAGTATCGATAAAGATAGATAAATAAATTATACAATCTATAGTCCCCGATACACTATCAATGTAATTTCGTGCAATCCCAAACAATCTCATTCAATCTCATGCAATCGCTTGAAAATATTGTACAATCTCGATGTAATCTCTATACAATCTCATGAATGTTGAGTACATGTCATAAAGTGTGATATAAACGCCCAATTGCTTCAGATGAAAAATTGTAAACAATTGTTTAACTCACCCCAAGGTGCTCCCCATCCAGTGACAGCAGTTCCACCAGTGACACTTCCGGAAACGACTGATGGGCCCTGAACGGAACCAGTGACCACCGCGCCCCCATCAACAGCACCAGAAATCCTTGCGGGTCCTACTTGAGGGCCAGCTTGAGCAGTGGGTCCCAAAATTGGGCCGGCTAGGGCGGAGGGACCCAGCACCGGTCCTCCGAGAGCAACTCCATGTCCTGCCCAGAGACCGGATGGAGCAGCTGCGGCTACCGCAAGGGTTGTTGCGAGCAAGAAAGCTACGGCTGAATTCATGATGATTGTTGTGTTGCGAGTTAGGAGCTGATGAGGAAGTTGTGCTGTCCAACAGATTCTGGTCCCTAGCTTTTATAGTCGTATTACCTAGGTCTTCTACCTCCTTGCACCCCTTGGGCGGAGCTGGACGCACAAAACATTTCCTCTCACTCTTTCACTGCTACCATTGTGTTGTGGACTTATCTC
The DNA here is from genome assembly GCA_032164275.1 of Synergus coniferae. Taxonomy (NCBI): domain Eukaryota; kingdom Metazoa; phylum Arthropoda; class Insecta; order Hymenoptera; family Cynipidae; genus Synergus; species Synergus coniferae. The sequence continues at coordinate 4,053,093 of JAUEJJ010000046.1, forward strand.
TAATAGGTCGAATGCTTAGGTTAGTGTTACTGAATAATAATATCGCTAACGCCTCAGTAGTAAGACCCGTCCTACCTGATCGTTGCTATGGGTCATTGTATACATTTTTAGAATGTGCTATGTGGTTAACTTAACAACCACCATCATAGTATGTCCAGTAATCTTGATAATTACTTCTTACCTTCTCAATTGTCATTGAAGATAATCTACAATGAGGGAAAGCACCTTCTGCAAAGCCTGCATAGCTGAAGTTCAAAAGGTAGCAGGCTGTTTATTTCAATACATTAAGCAGTGATTTATTTTCCGGAGGGAACACGTGCTTTTAACACATCATACATTTTTACGTCATTTGCTTTTTATTTTTAGTCAATTGAACTGTGAAATAAAATCTAATAAAATAATACACCATATTGGTGAATTATGTTTTTTTTATATATTGTATGAAGCATAAAAAACAGAAAATCAGAGGACTGTGAGAGCCACAATAATAACATTATGTTGGATTTTGATCCAGTATTTTTAATAAGTGAGTTAGTAAGTCAGTAAGTAAATCAGTAAGTCCTCTAGCGTATTGAATTGAATGCGTGGGATACAGGAGATATGATTGCATACGTGTTCTTGCCTTTTCCAGAAAGCGTACAGAAAATAGATGAAGGATTCAAATTTTTTGTCGTTTATTTTTCACATCAGTGAAACTGCAGAAACAATTTTCAGAGCAAAAACGGAACAAGGAGAACCAATCAGCGTTCGTATTGGCGTTCCATTTTTATTCTGAGAATTCATTTTGTTTGTTTTTATTCTGAGGAATTTTTATCTCACATTTGAAGATGGAATACTTTTATTCACTTTTTACTTTTAGCCACTCATATGTCATTCAGTATAATTTACTGCTCATAATTTTCTCCTTTCTACTTGGCTCAAAAAAAGACTTTTATTCTCAGTAGAAACAGTATTTTTGTGTCAGACAAATATTCAGACATTAACATTCATTTTATTTGCCAAAATGCGAAAGTAATAAAACATGAAGAGTGTTTTCAAAAACACTACCTTCGGAAAATCTTGAAAATTCATTCTCAATTCTCAGAGATTATAACACGTAATATAAAAAGAGAAAAGAAATTAGATTTTAGATCAAGTGCATATGTTTTGTCTTTGACGAGTAGAAGATAGAAAGAAGGTTGACTTGATGTGACGATCTCAGTCATCAGTGACCTTGAGAATCTCCGAAGATTAACGTGTTTATATATATAATAGTGCAAAGTAGGAGTCGATGGTTGTGGGTCGCGTTCCCCGCCATTGCATCCGTTTAGGTCAGCCACGAGTTGTTTTGCCCACGCGATTCGAGATCAAGAGTGCTAACTAAAGTATGGCGAGTATCTATTGTATTTTCTAAGTTATGTTGCACATTCACACATGTGACACAATGGCACTCAAGTTCGCAATGGATCAGCGATCCTGCATGTGTCGTTTTTCTGTCGATTCACTTTCAACCAATCAACTTTGTTACAGATAAACCCCAGCAATCATTACATACATCGTTACATTCATCGTTATATAAAATAGTTACCACATTGTTAGCGATTCATAGCATCGTAAATTCCAACATTCTTAAAAATCAAGCTATTATTTTCTCAGCTGTGATCTTTATTGTGCGATAAAAGTGTGTTAAGCATAATCTAAAGTCATAATAAAAAGAATGTAGAAAGCAATTGAATGACTATTAGAATAATAGATTTGAAACTTATTGTAAATTCATACTAATTTATTTTTTATGTATATCTCGCATTTTCTCTAATGAAAGAAGCGTTGGTTTACAGCTTCAAATGTCATTATTTCTAGTAATGTGCCTCCGATCAGTTACGATATGTGCCATTGTTATAAACTATATATACGCAATCAACGTTCAATTGTTTCGTTAGCTTATTTTAAATTTATGTAAAGTGTATGCAAATTATATAGACTACCGTGAGAAAAGTATGTATGATAATTTAAGACGCGTCAATGGGCAATTTGATTGTTGCTAATCGTGGGCGATCGATTATCTTTTACACATTTACATTAGAAGAAGAATCTATTACAGAATTTACAATTGCAATATAATGCTATAATTTTCCTTTGATACATCATTATGGAAATCTCCCGAATTGCTAGGATAAAGTAATTTGATTCACTGTCCATAATTCAGAAAAATAAAAGTTTCACTCAAACCTACAAGTCTTTTCCAGAGAAATTAAAGGTGATTAATGTTTCATTTGGAGCGAGATCATCATTTCTGTGATTTAGAAAGATTGCTCTACTGAAGTCAAATGTACCGTTCTGGGAATGCTTTTTCAGGATGATCCCATTTCGTTGGCGGGCAGATGGTAATATACACATGATATAGATGCACTCTTGATAATCAAGGACCTATCACGTTGGGTGATAGCAAGTCGGATTCTCGCGTATAATCGAGATTGAATTCCCGTTTCGTTGAAATCGACGAGTCGAGGGCACGATTGATTAGAATCGAACCCGAGAACTGAGCTATGTTATTGAAGGCTGTACTTTGAAAGGAGATGAAAAAAATACCTTTTCAACATTCCCAATATGATTTTAAATTAAATTATAAATAATTTCTTCTCCCAGGAACATTATGACAGATTCCTGCAAAAAATACGCTGCATTTTTTAATGTATTGGCATAAGTTTGAATACTTCCTTGAAATCTCAAAATTTCATGACCTCGACCAAATATTTGCAATAACGAACAAATTGATCATTATTTAAACAATTTGAAAGAATCTCATGACTATAAATTTGTAACCTTCTATCAATCGGTAAGTGAGTTTAACTTGCGGATCCGGGTCTCGATGATTTATGATGCCCCTATCTTAAGCGGTCATGTGGTTAGTGATAAAGAAATAAAATGCGGGGTTGCGTCAGCCCTATGTTAGTTCTTGTACGACTTTTCAGGGATTTTTTTCTGGATCGAGCCTAGAAAATTGTTAGTGAGCCCCGCCTTAACCCCCCAACATAAGGTTCACCGACCCACGTGGTTTTGCAGCTACTATAAAAGCTCACTTTGATCCAGAAGTCTACGACAATTGTTCTTTTTGATGTCGTTGAGAATGTCGACCAGTAGAATCTAGGAGCGCCCTGTCATAAAATGTCGAATAACTCACGTATGAGTTCAAACTGGCATCAGGAATTTTCAATAATGAATCTGCAGATTTCTAAAAATTCATTAATTTATAATAAGACTTTTTGGGGAGATAATTGCTACTTTGATTGGCGCGTGATCGATAAATGAGACTCTATCCGTCCAATTCTGATACCTGAACCGTTTGGATGGCAGCATATTGCAACCTCATCGATCGATCGACTTGCTCAGGTGAGTTTAATTAATTATCAAATTTATATAAAGAATGAATTGCATTATAAAGAAACCTTAATGAGATGATATCTTAAAGGCTGACTTTTTGACACAAACAAAAATTGCTGACATAAAAAACTATGCATAAATAATATCTGCATGTGAAAAATTCGTTGGGGGAAGAAATGTACGATTGTTTATAAAATTGATTGATATATGAAATCCTGCATGATACAGGAGTTCCTTGCACTATTTTACATGCCTTGAGTCACTTATTCCTCGATAATATATTTTTAAAACTTTTTATTTTTTTAAACTTGTTACATAATAACAAGTTTAAGAAATGAACAAGTTTAAAATGTGTTTCCATATAAAATTGGTATACCGCGCAGAGATTAAAAATGTGGATTTATATAATATGGGAAACTAAAAATGCATTTTCTAAGAAATGCAAGTTTCAATATTTATTCATTTTTTTATAGTGGAAATTGAACAAATAATTTGTCTCTATTTTTGCTTCATAATTTGTGAACATTCTTCTTCACTCTCGACAATGTGGAATTAATCAACTTTTTCAAAATTTGTGCAGGGAGCTCAAGGTGCAGAAATGCCACTTCAACGTAGACTCACTTGAAATCACAATGGTACTTAGTTTACATACCTGCCCTACCTCGGGTGTGTAATTGACAACGGCAGGTAGATTGTATCATTATCAGCAGCTCAATGACTTGTTCTACATAACACGATCGGTGTATATATATATATTTGTGCGACTTTTAATTTAATTTAATTTAATGAAAATTTAAGATCAAGATAAGCACATACTAAT
>JAUEJJ010000046.1:4057372-4107922 GCA_032164275.1 Synergus coniferae
TATATATATATATTTGTGCGACTTTTAATTTAATTTAATTTAATGAAAATTTAAGATCAAGATAAGCACATACTAATTTTATCAAAATAATTTGTATTTGAGTTGCAATAAAGATCAAGTTTCCAATAAGAAGTATTTTAAATATTAACCCTTTTAGGACGCGCGCATACCGAAGGTTTGAATTTTTCTTGCAATTTTTCAATTTTATCCTACATGATACAATAATACGAGTGAGAAGCTCTAGTTTGTAAAAAAATGTTGCTAATTGAGAAATTTATTTAGGGTAGTAGATTAAAGATTGGACTAAGGGATTCATTCATTTTGCCAGAATATTTTACCATAGAAAGTGCCACTGCACTGCTGATATTTTTTAAAATGAAGCAAGTTATTTAGTACAAGGTCTCTGCTATTTGATATAAATCAATTGAAATCAATCTTTCATTTGGAATGCCGATTGTCGATAATACCATAGATGACCTGTCGATTACTGATATGACCCGGACCAGATACTATAATGATTTATTTGATATAAATATCATGTAAATCAGTCTGCACTTTAAGGGTGCGTAATCACGTACACTAAAAAACAACCCACATTCCAGTTATTGATTAATTGAATAATCCATCCTATAAAGACATCACCCTACAGGTGTTCATTTTAAATTCCTTTAAATCTTTTACGATAAATATACCTACACTTGATTTTTGTCCATAATTCATTTTACAAGCAGTTTTTAAAATATATTTACTTAATATACTTGCAAAGCATAAAATAACCTTTACGAATAAAGTAGAAACTTGTTTAGATTAAACTGAGGATGAGAATTTTCTGTTAGAGAAAAATATACGCAATATTGGGTCAGGAATATTAGTTTCCATTAGTACATTAAAGTATTGACTATCTATAAATGTCAGAATAAATATATTTTAATAAATAAATAGTCAACTTTGAGTAAACAAGACAGTTCCATCTATTAGTGAGTTTATTATAAAAGACTCGATGAGCGTATACGACTCGATGAACGAGAAAAACATTTATTTGTGGGAAAATGAGCATGATTGGATTTTGTATGATCTAGGCGTGTCGACCCATTTCTCGTATTCTTCTTTGCTCGTACTTGGTAGGCGGCCGACAACAGTACAAGTGGGTGACCTTTAGGAATTTGTGGAGGTTTAGTGCACTCTCACAAAGCAACTACGTCTTTGATGATGAAACGATGGAGATTACGCGGTCTATACCATCGTTAATGCCATTTTTCCTGCACGAACTGCATCCATTTATTCGATCCAGCCAAGTTTTTCCCATGAGATTTTCACATTACTTTTACTGACACATTACTTTTATATTGACAAATAATCTGAAATCAAAACACTGTTTATGATCAAATTAAGAGAAATTTCTGTAACGATAATTTCGACTATCTTATCACTTTTTACTCAGCACATGGTATAAAATGCGACATTAAAAAAGGATTTAAAGATCACGAGGTCGACAAGATGTGATGTTTGAATGTCAGTCGATAATAGTAGCAAATCGGCGAGCATGCTTTATAAAGATAATTGACGCTGTTGTAAAAAGCGATTGATAAACCGCGCTGCGGTAAATCACGCTACTTGTGACCTTACCCTTTACCAACTGCGCTATTACGTGCTTCTGGTATCATAGTAACTTTCAAGATTTGTGTCAGTAGGTAGAAAGACATCATCTCTAAATATGCAGAAATTCCAAGAAGAAAATTTTTCATCTAAACAATTTCATAGTATTTTCATTTTATACAATAATTAAATCCCACATTTCAAGGGCACCACATAAAATAAGCTTAGGATAGACATACAACAACTTTAGATACAAAAAAGACGCGTTTATTTTTCTCATACAAATTCAATATTTCTCATACTTATAATATTCATTTAAGCCACATGCATCAACGACAAATCGTACCGAAATGAAAAACGTATAAAAGGAATATTTAATTATACTAAGAAATGCATTTGCTTCTCGTACGTGTGAAGGAAATATACTTCCACTCTAATGAGGTTCCAGAAGGTGGTGATGCGAGTGATTCGCATTAAAGTCTTTTTTGTTTTCTATTTTACTAGATTACTCTTCTATGGTTACCAGTGATGCCCATGACCATGGCCGTAACCAGCGTGAATGGCTCCAACACCACTGCCATGAGCTGTAATTTTTCCCGAAGGACCGGCAATTACTACATCTCCCGCGTGGGGACCAGAAACGGCTGCACTTCCCGCATGTGGTCCAGAGAGAACAGCCCCATGTGTTGCTGGTCCGGAAATAATTGCACCATGATGCGATGGCCCATGATACACAGATCCATGGTGTCCTAAACCAGCAACAACTGCACCATGACCTCCATATCCGTAACCGAGACCTTAAACAAGTTAATCATCGTTCAAATATTAAGTATCATTCAAATTAATTCAAATTCAAATTAATTCAAATTCATATTAATTGAAATTCAAATTAATCTCTCAAAATGGTAAAATTTTAAGATCGCTTTTTGTTAATATATCTGAAAGTTTGATTTATTTACCAGCTCCGGCGTATCCACCGGCATACCCTACGCCATATGCGCCGCCATATCCGCTATCATAAGCACCTCCGAAGTGTTCAACATGAGCAGGTCCAGCAACGGATGCTGTGACCACTGCAGGTCCAGCAACTGCCCCAGAAACATGCACTGGACCAGCAACCGATCCAGCAAGACGAGAGGGTCCTATAGCTGGTCCAGCGAGTGAAGAGTGTCCAACATGAGGTCCGGCGATATGAGATGGTCCCAAAACGGGTCCCCCAAGAGCTACACCATGAGCTCCGTAAGCCCCGTGCAAACCTCCGTATCCACCGTAAATTCCTGCTCCACCCAATAAACCATGGCCACCATAAGCGCCATGGCCACCGTAACCTCCATAGCCACCGGGTGCAGCAGTGACAGCAACCACAAGAGCAAGGGAGATTATCTGTTGACACAGAAATGCAGGCAAGTTTTTGCACTGATTAAAATTGATACTTAAATATGGACAAAAGAATACTTTCTTTTAAACCCCATAATATTATTAACTTATTGAGCTCAGGTAGAATTAAGAGACATCTTTTATTGACAATCAGGATTCAAACTTTCAAACACAGACTATCCACTTTAGAAAACAGGTGTCACTGGAATTTATAATATTTTTCATCTAGTCTAATCCAGCATAGATTTGAACACAATAATTTATTCCTACACTGATTGGAATATACGATATCGACGGTATTTTTAAAGAACACTTTTTCTGAACACTTTATGTCACTTTGAACGGGACACCGATTTTAACTACCGACAAGGGGTTGAATAGTGAAGGGGGTTGAATCGTCTTTGATATAGAGGGATGCACTTCCATTCAACTTTTACTTACAAGGTTCTTCATCTTGTTGCCTGTCGATTGCTGAGTGTGCTCAAGAACGTCGGTGGTCGACCTTATATACGTTTACAGATTCTCGACCGCGCCCCCGCTGATCCCTTCAAATCATATCCGTTGATGGGAGACTCACCCATTGTGCAAGAAGGTCACAACAAGACACACCTTCCACGGGATAGAGGCTTTTAAGTTCGCAAGTGGCCTTCAATGATGACAAACAACTCAATGTTACCAATCTTGATACAAATTGGCCATTGGAGTAACTTCTCTATCAGTGGTAATGCAAGGCAAAGCTCATAAAACAAAAGAGGCTAACTATCGTCTACATCTACGTTTTACACACCGCGTTACATATGAACACACCCCCTGATTCTGTTACTGTGCAATTATAATCATATTATAATATAGATTATAATCATAATACACAAGCATCATCGCCGGGATAATTAATTTCAGTTAAAAAAATTATGCTACTGCTTAATCTTTTATTTATTTCTTTGCTTTCTTCATTTCTTTGTTTTTTCCAAGTGAATTTTTCTCGACATAATTCAACTGAGTACATTTTTCTTTTATTTATGTTGTACATCTCCACTTTCCCTGAACCCACTTTTCTAAAGAATGAAGATGCCAATTTTCAGCAATCATTGCAATTCACTTTTAGCTTCTTCTTCTGCTTGCATTTTTTTCTACAGTTCTCAGTGAGTTACTCGTCTCGTAAAATACTCTGGTGTTACACTTGACTTGTTCTCATCCTCATCCATTCTTCTACCTATCTGAAACCCAGTCTCCCATTTCTTTCTTCACGATGTGCTACATGTTCTATGGAGTCTTTTCAAAACCTGCACTCCAGTAATCACGAAAAAAAGGCATCTTAGTTTTTATTTTCTACGACACGTACTTCAATCTAGCGAAAATAGAAAATGTAAGCAAGTCTATTCATAAAAATATGATCTATTGTGGATGTACGGATCATTAGCGAAATTAGCATTTTTGAATTGAGATTCTTAATTAAAGCTTTGAGTAAGTTTCAAAGTATTATTTTCAAAGAAAGGTAAAGACTTTCTGAAGAGGCTTTTCGGAGATTAAAAAATCTCGAGACGTGTGAGACCTAACTAAAGACATTTCTTTTATTTAAGAAAAGCGAAACACGCAACACAAAGGAACGCATGAGAAAACTCATTTTCGATTAATTGAACTCATTAGAAGTTTTAAGAAAAGAAATTCTCTATTTCACTTTTTAAGAAAACAATTTTAAAATGGGACCTTGAGTTTATTTAACTCTTAAAGCACACTTCTGACAGCTGCATTGAAGCGGGATTCCTAAAAGCATACAATTAACATGATGATACCTTCCGAAGAAAAAAAAATGTTAAATGCTAAAGATGAGCAAACGAATCTTGAGTAAAAGAGGACTGATTCACTCTAGCAATTCTTGTAGGTAGCACGTTTATCGTGTCTCGATTTTCACACGCTCGGTTACCTCGAAGAAGCATTTATGTCTTTAGAGGGAGTGAGAGATTAATATGGGACTGAACAGAGAGCGGGTCGAGCAATAGAAAGACACAGAGAGGAAAAGTTGGATTGCAAGGGTCTCGAAGAACGTTCCCCGCAATTAATGTGATCTCTGCACTCTACCAAGGATGGGTCGTTCGTCTCGAAGTCGCGAACTCGACCTTTAAAATATTGCGAAAGATGCGATTGTTGCTCTAAATCCCCAGCAATACTAAATCATTAACTTATCTTCTTCTTATTATTTTTCTTTTATTTCTGGTGAATCCTCTTATGCAACTACACAAAAAAGGGAACAAAACTTCGACCTTGAATGAAAAAAAAATTCTATAAGTGCACATTGTATTATGAAATCAAATTTTTAATGATGGACTGAACTTTAGATCATGTGATAGGCGTATTAATTTTAGATCGTGCTTTGCAGTATCTAACAACGCATGTTGCACTGTTGAAGTGTTGCACAAAGCAAATGCGAATGACTACCCAATATCTGTATCCATTTCCACCCTGGTCAAGTACCACGCAGAGTTAATATTCCTCTCATATAAAGGCGTGCATCGGTATTGCGTTCACTTTGCCAGACAATGAGTTTAAATGTCAGTGTCTCACCATTATCCGAGATCACGTTCAATTTCATCTGACCCTTCTATTCCCTGATCCTGGATCCATGGTTGCTTTTGTGAAGTTTTATTAACAATTAAATTGAATCTAATAGTAGAGTAGAGCATCAGGAATCCATTGTAACAGCGGCACTCTGAATTCTAACAGTCATATGAGTCTCTTTGTATTCATTGATATACCTAATAAGTACCTTATCATTTAATGTCACACTGCCACAGAGGAACTTTCTTTATTTTCCCCAAGTTCCGCGACAATTATTCTCTCCAATTCTGATTAAGAAAAGGTTGAGATTCATCGGCACAGCTTCCCGAATTAGTTATTTATGATCACAGTTTTTGCTGCATGTAAATTCAGTTTCTTAAACATCAGATCGAGAAGATCTGCTTTTAATGTAAATGAATTATTCGTGAGAAAAGAGTCACTGAGAATCTGTGGTAGTTGACTCAATTTTAGAGAATAGGTACAGGGCGGTGAAAGTAAAGCGTTTCGTTCCTCAGAGTCTGACCATATGATATTTTCTCTACTGCACTGAATTCTCTATATATTATAGGTACGACACGATAACTGTCGTTCTACTGTCTTGTCACACTGACTTGGACCTCTCTACTAGTTTTTACTACTTACATAAATGTATCAACAGTTTACCGCATTTTTAAAAATAAAATAGTGTGAAAAAGCCATAAAATTAATATTACTAAAAACTGGCAGCAGAGAAATATCTTAAATTTCCTTTGAAATATCTTTGAAATGACAAATTATAAAATAATATAAATTTTACCGTTAGACGTTTACTTCACTTTACCGTGACCGCAAAAACAAATAAAAAACCAACAAAGACAGAATTCCTTAAGTAAACAAATTCTTTCACAATGGTTCATAGACTCTACACCTATGTTGGATAAAAGTACGGATGTCTATATCCTCGATGAGCTGTAGAGGATGGCGCCTTATTATAAATGGCTCCTCGAAGGTCATTTACTTATTTATGGAGGGAGTTATAAACAGATATATACCAGGATCCTTTGTTTCAAGGATATTATATTTTTAAATAGTTAAATTCAATTTACCGAAGTTGGCAACGGTGTTATTAACAGTATAGGCGTATAAATACTGACGTTGTCCCTTGAGCTCCTTACACCTAATTGGTACTGGGAAGGTGAATCGAGACAATAATTAACTTCTTGTGGCGACTTTTTTTAACTGTTTGTGATTTACAATAATTGAATTTAATTATCATTATTATTAGCATATTAAAAAAGTCAATATGATTTATCGGTCTACGTTCGCATGTATCAATAAAGTGAAATATTAAATATAATTAATTAAAAAATTAGTATCTCTCTGGGATCTTTGACTATTATATTTTTAGATTCAAATTTAATTGAATATATGATTTATTAATTTTATATAATTATGATTTTAATTACAGAATTTTCAGACAAAGTTCCATCTGACAAAATATGTAATGTTGACCGCAAAAGTACAGTTTCGATTTTAATTTAAATTTGAGTTGCATCAAAATTAATTAGTACGCTTATGCTGCATTAAGGTTATTCAAGAGAGGTATGTGAACTTGTTTGTATAAAATCCGATATAGGTCTACTCATCCTAATATAAGACTTTCCGTAACATAACTTTACATGAAAAGTTATAATGAGTAGCTGACAGTAATACGAGGGACATATAAGATGAAGAGACTTTTACAACTTGTATCTTCCTCTAAAAATGAGATATGAACTTATTCAAAGGAAAATCAAAAAGTTTAAATTCAAAGCGATAGAGTTTACAACTAATTACAGAAATTATATTTTGAATGATAAGGTTATACGAGTATAAGACAATTAATAGACATGAGTCCATAAAAATATCTGTCGGCCTTTTTATAAGATAAATTAAAGTTTTTCAATATCAACTGCAATTCACGCATTGGAGTACATTTTTTAAAACACTTTGTTACCTATTTACAATTGTTAATTATTTAAATAAATGAGCTTGACAATGATATCGGATTTTAAAACGACATCTTTCTATTTTAAAAAGAAACGATTGAAAAAATTGAAAAATTTCTATATGGTGATTTTGTTAAAATAGCGCTTGAAAAACTTTAAATACAGTGAGTATTGTCGAGTCAAACTTCATTGTAATTTATGATTCTTAGGGACATATTTTAAAATGTGTTAAGTGCAAATAATGCCTCTTACGTAATGTTAATTTGAGTAATAAATAACAGTCTACTTTAGAAAAACCGTAGTAGTCATTAATTAGAACTTTTGGTCCTTTAACGAGGAAATTGCTTTGCTTCATATGGTACAATAACTTCATTAACTTCTCCTGAACTTTCTGTTCGTCTGTGCTTGATTATTAAATCTTGGCAGCAGAGAATGAAGGAGCAAGTATGGTATCTTCAATTTCATTTAGTTTGAAATTGCTTGTTCTCATCGTCAGCTTAAGAAAAACATCCATTTCGTATTCTTATCAAAGTCTTCCACCTTCCTTCCTTATGGCAATGAATTCCAAGTCCTGAAAAATAATCAACGTATAAGTATACAGCCTTTTGCAAAGGAAATGCTGATTTCATCTTAATTATCGCCGATAATGGATTGTTTAAACTTTGACAGCATTCTATTTTCTTACAAGACATCACACAAAATTTTTTATTTAGGGGCCTCCTTTATGTCAACAAAATACTTAATAATAAATGTTACTAATGAATTCTTATAGAATGCTAATTTTATTCCTAAATATTTTTTTTATTCTCTCGAATTCTAAAAATCGGAATTACGATTAGGGGAACCTGTTTAAAATAAGTTTGAATATAATTTATTCCAAGTTTTTGGTATTACTGCATAAGATTTTCATACCTTGCTTTATCCAATCCAGGTTTTTAGTCCAATTATATGATTAATGTTGGACATTCGTTAATTCTCAGCAAGTCGCACCTGTTATGCGTAGATCCACTCATAAGATAAATTACGAGAACCATGCGTTATCGACAGAGATGCTGGTGCTATAGATGTGAAATAAAAAAATTTAATTAATGGGAGAATATTGTCAGTTAATTAATCAAACTTCAAGTCTACCTTTGTTCAATATGCTATCCAGTCTCCTTATTTGGTTGAGTTCCATATTTTTCTATAAAATCATCTAAAATATTTTAATTATACTCTTCATACGATGAAATTAGGAATAATTGCTAATAATGTGTTATTTTACTTTACAGTTTCAGACCAACATCGCTTTTTAATCGAAAAAGAACTTTTGAGAGTAAGTCTTCAACATTAAATGATAGTAATCCAGCATCATTTTTAAAAGTGCGTCTTGTTCAATTTTTAGTTAACTTTTTAAAAGTGATGAGTATTCTTTCCAGGCTAGAAATTGCCAGACAATGGATAAATTGGGTTGCCAAGTCTGCGCCCGGTCGGGCACAGTGTTTCATCCTGATTGGGAATCGCTAGTTCTGTGCCGGGCCGGGACCCCAGAAAAATTTCTAAACGAGTTACTAACTTCAATTTATTTTATTCATTCAATTTATTTTATAGAAAATTAAGAAAGAAAAGTTTATAATATTAATTTGAGAAAGTTTCTTTAAAATTTTGCATTTTTGCCAAAAGTTATTTGTATAGATTTTTGAAGCAATAACTCTTGATTTATTTGAAGAATTCTTTTTGTTTAAATTTCCTTTTTGTTTGATTTATGAGTATATTTATTTCTATATTATATTATATTTTATATATTACTGTATATTTATCTTATGTTGAAATTATTTTATAATACTGAAGGATCTTGTAACTGTAGATGGAAAGTAGCATTGAAGTGTTGGTTGTAGAAATGATTTGAAGAAATGGAAATGAAAAAAAGATGTAGTAGTAAGATCAATTTGAATTTTAAGTACTGATGCTGGATTACTAGATTATATTACTAGGATAATGAGATTATTTTATAACACTGTAGATGTGACTTGAAGCAATTGAAATGGGAAGCAAGCAAGATAATATATAACCATAATTGAAAGAGAGAGAGAGAGAGTGAGAGAGAGAGAGAATAGGTGACAGAAGAGTAAGATCAATTTGAGTTTTAAATACTGATGCTTTATTTTATATAAAGTATTGTATAAATGTATAAACGCTATAAATACGTGGTATCTATCTATGGTGGTGGTGGGGTGCTAGTCGTGATCGCAAAGAAAGGGTATGACGAGGGCGGGCGGGGTCAGGGGCCGGCGGCGGCGCGCCATCTATGTACATTCATTCACTCACGGGAACGGCTGACCTACCATAATCTACCGGTCTCCTTCACTAACATAACACGAGTACATGTATAGCATATATATATACGAATAAACGGTATACAGATATACTATAGTTTGTTGTGTGTATGTATACACTTATATATATGTGTGAAGAAGAAGAAGAAGTAGTAGTACATATGGAAATATATACTATATAAAGAAGACATATATGCGCATGGACGAGTATGTGATAATAATATGTATGCTTGGGTGCAGCAGTGAGTATAACAACTGTGAGGTACAGGGTGCAAGCACCTAGTGCCTCATCTCGAGGGGTGGTGGAAATAAAAAAATATAATAATGTGCGTGAGAGCGGCGGCCTACGAAAGATGGAACACGTAAGGTAGAGCATGGAACAACAATGGATGTTCAGAAAACAGAACAAGCCCAATTGTTCCGCTCGTGTGTAAGCGCCAAAGCTTGTCCACTGACTGATGGTACATGAATACATCACCGAACCAATGATGTGTAATTGGAGCACAAGTGGGGCAGTTGAATGTCGAGAAATCGTCCATGCTGGCAGCTGGCAGGCTAGGCGCTCGCGGTCTCAGGATGAACGGGAATTGACTAAATTTTCCTGGATCCCAACTACCGGAGGGATCTCGGCAAGGATCGCGACGCGCGGTTACCCTGGATCGGTTCGCCCGTTCCCCCTGCCAGAGCAAGTGTCGATTTGACTTTCTTCTGTCCCAATGGCCGTGTCTCCTTGGAGGATGTCCGAACAGTCGGACTGACTATCACTGTGTGACTGACTGACTACTTCGGTGTGTCTCATGCTCCTTGGTTCCATGGATCAAGCTTTGGGAAGAAGACGTTGAGCGCGTTGAGGATCATTGACCGGTATAACTGTGGAAGGTTGCCGCCGTCGCCGAGCCGAGATCGCTGAGGTGTTGACCCGTTTACCACTTGCCAATGCCTCCGGGGATGATAGCTCCGTGGGAGCCGAGTCCGGCGTGGATGGCACCAGATGGTCCGTTGATCACAGCAACTCCGGCGTCGTGTCCGCCAATTCCTCCAGCGATTCCACCACCTCCTCCGATGACAGCGATGGCACCTGGGCCTCCAAGACCAAGACCTGCATCAAAACATTTTCATTGTGTTACATGATGAATAATTGTTACAAAGTAGTAGTAGTTAAACTACTCATTGAACTCACCTCCAAGACCACCTCCGGGAGCAGCAGCGGCGGCGGAGCCAGAGCTACCGTCATCACCGTTGATTCCACCGGATCCGGCGTAGAAGGCAACACCACCATAGCTGGGTCCAACGAGGTTAGCGGTAGCCTGGGATGGTCCTACGAGGGTGGCAGTTCCTTGGGATGGTCCTACGAGGGTGGATGGGCCGGCAGCGGGTCCAACAAGGCTGGATGGTCCAGTACGGGGTCCTCCAATGGACTTGGCTCCTTCTTGGGGTCCAACGAGGTCTGATGGTCCAGTTTGGGGTCCTACGTTAGCCTTGGGTCCTTCTGCGGGTCCAATGTCGGACCTTCCACCGAGCACTCCTCCGGAGACGATCTGTTGAACTCCCGCGGAACCAGCAGCGGCAGCTGCTCCAGCAGCGTAGCTGGCACCAAGACCACCGGATCCCAAGCTGGATGCACCACCCTGAAGAGAGGCTGCGGTTCCAGCACCAGCGGCGAGTCCACCACTGAGACCAGCTCCTCCGTGTCCTCCAAGACCACCTCCATAGCCACCTCCATAGCCACCACCATAACCTCCGTGGCTAAGACCGGGGTGAGCCGATGCGACGGCGAGGCATGCGAGAACGATCTGCAAAAACAGGCAGAAGCTTTAGCACTTTCGCCTATATCCAGTCGCCCGCATGATTTCACTTTAACCGAGTGCTTCTCAGCAACGGAAAGCATTTTCCAACAAGTTCTTCGCTCCATCCTTGTCTTTCACTGATCGATAGAGGACTTTTCACTTGAGATTACACGTTTCAGTGATCCCGTATGGAAATGTCAGAATTGTACTTCCCTTTTTTTTTATTTACTTCTCGAGTTTAATCTTAGTATTCAATACATTCACGGAAGCGTTGTATCCTAATGCGCGATCTTGATGGGCAAGTGCTGGCGATTAAAGTCTAACATAATGTGCACAGATCCGATGTGCATAACCGCTTTCACTTTCAACACACGTGGTCAGTAGGAACCCCGTAACCGGTTAAATGTACATGAAATATTGATGATTATTGAAATGAATATTCTAATAAGTGAATTGAAAAGAATTGTACAAAATTCGCGAGATTTGAAAATAATTGAAAATGAAAATTGATTGACAGTATTTAGTTGCATGAAATGAATCGAAATCAAAGCAAAGGAAGTTGAGACCCGATCGAGCATATAGAGACTACGCAGAATTGCTCTAAGGGTCGTTATATCATAAAACAGTAATAAGCAAGCGGCACAGTACAAGAGAGGAAATTTATACGGTGCGGTAACGTTTCGTAATTGGAGTGATAGTGCACCGATTGCATTTTCGCATAGTTAACGATCCGCGCCGACAGCCTCGGTCACCGCCACGCCTAGCCGGACCATATTAGGGGAAAAATTCTCGAGAGCTGGTTAATAGAGTGACTGTGAGCTTCAACCAATCGCTTGCATTGCATTACGATCTTGCTAGAAAAAATCGCGAGATTCGATTTTATGCAATCTAGGTAACGTAATCCGCCACTCGCACGAGATTCATAATTAATCGTGTCTCGTTACCTCGAGCTTTGTAAGGTAGTAACTTGAGGATGGAGGACAGACTGCTTTCGCGATCTAAGTTTGAATTACAAGATTCCAGAAGCTAATCCGTACTTAGAAGTGAATGAAATCTCTGTTCGAGGAAAAATCGCGACGTAAGTGTAAAAATACGGAAGAAGTGAGATTTTAGAAAGGAATTTATGTATTGGAAAGAGCAACTTGAATTTTTCCGTTTAAGACTTTCGTGAGAATGTCCCCGCTGTTAGATAAATTATTAGAAGTCGCGGTGCATGTGTCACGCCCTCTTCTAGGAAATGCAACAGAAATGGGCGTATAGACTGAAATTATGCATATCTAACGAGCTCTACAACTTTCACATCCCGTTCGCGCGACTAAGGATCGGTTGCAATTTTCGTTTGAGACTTTAGCTTCAGAAATTTAGAATCGAGGAGGAAATTAGAAAACGAAAATTGTGATAATTCAAATTTTGAGAATTGACTTTTGGAATTTGAGTAAGAAATGCGTTTTCGTGGTTTCAGAATGAGCACGTTGGAGGATATAAGATTGTGCAATCCATTGACGGTTAGTGAATGAAGATGTACCGAGGACAACAAGTCAACCGGTGACTCTTGCTTCTCAATGATGATCCTACTACGATTTATATTACTACTACCACCGTTAGAACCCGAACCGGTTTGCGAGAGAGTGATTCTTCTTTTATGAATGAAAATCGCGATGGAGAGGAAGAGCCAAGAGGAGATCTTGCGGTTAGCTCTTTGTCATTGAAAAGCTACTGTAGTGACACTGAATTGAAATCACAATGTGAAGAGCAGTTTAAAAAAAAAAGGATGTAATGAATTCTTCAAAACATTTTCGAATTATCAGCAATATTGAATTTTCAAGTTTCTTTTGAAAGTGAAACTCCTTTTTATATTACAAGTTGAATCTATCTTTATTCTTGAAATTATACTTAAAAAATGAAACAGTTGTATTCTTACATGTTAAGAGTATTTTGAAATTTGAAATTTAAATCAGCTCAGTGAGAATGAATCGAAAATATTGAGTGATGATTGAAATGATGAGAATGAATTTTGAACAGAGCGAAATCGAAAGTTATAGATATCAGTAGTGACAAGAAAAATAAGAAATGATTATGGAAATTCGGAAAATTGGAAAACAACCCCAGATGAACAACCCCGGCTGAACAACCCCGGTGAATACTCACAAAGGCCTTCATGATTGTTTGGTTTGTGTATGGTGGGCTGGTAGTCCGGTGAATGACTGACTTAGGCTGGGTCGGTGGGCCTTATATACTCCTAACTCTACTCTGGCCACGCTCCACAATCACCATCCTTTCGAAAGCCGCGCACCGACCACCCTCCTCCCCGCTGAGAAAAACCATAATCCTCCTCGTGCCGGTGGTCGTCCACCCATAGGTAAGGGGAGGGTGGTGCAGGCGGACGGTCACTAGCAAGGCAGGAATAAGTTCGATATAGGTGGTTCTTTACTTCGACTTGCCCGTCAGTCAAGACTTGCCCTAGTCCTCCTCCTTCCCTCCAACACTGTAGCATGCTGCACAAGTCGGTACCGAGACCAAAGACTGCACCAAGTGCACCACACATCTCATTACTTAAATTCTTCTCAAGTGTTTCATCTTCAAAAACCACCACCTACATTACCATTTATTCGTCTTTAACAAATCATCATCTGTGGGACATCTTTCATAAACCATTATGCTGTGACTTATCCTCAATGGCCCACTAATGAATGTACTTGGTCTTTGGTCCATCACTATCTTGATGATAGTTGAAGATTCTTTCATCCATGTGATGAATGATGCTCTTTAAAATAGTGGACAAATCATTATTAGACAACAACTTGTTGCTTATACTATATCAAAAAGGGTTTGGAAACTCCAAGACACGATCAAACACTCGATTATTTTCATTATTTTCTTTTGTTTTTCATTAAATCTGTAAGTTTTTTCAAATAAGATATCATTCGGTGTATTCCTTTGAATGGTGTGTAACAAAAAGGAAATAATTTTAATTTGCAGACTTAAGAGGAGATTGTCGCCAAATCTTATGAGAATAATTTTCTCTCCTTCTAATTGAATGATGTAATCCTCTTTCAACGTTGCAAGATAATCAGCATAATAATAAGTATCATTGATCCCTATTTCGTATTTCGAAAAACATGCATTATTGATTTAAGAAAATGTAACAGTAATATTCGGAAAGCCGGTCATTTCGAAATTTCGCTTAGTCAATTTGAATTACAATTCAGAGTATCAGTCTGGAATAAATTGTCTCTCAGCTAGACAATGTTCAGTGTCAATTTATTAAGTCGGGATTATCAGGAGTGATTTAAAATCTCGCGAGAGGATAGAAATCGTGAAAGAGATAAATCTCATGTCAGACAAATTCTGACTACTGAGATTCACTTTGGTACTTGTTGCTTCACGACATACACTTTTCTTCTTATCTCAAGCTCACAAACTCATTATTTAGGATCGCTGTAAATCCCCAACTTTTTGAGTTCCACTTTAGATGACGTATTCAATTTCCTCCACAGTTCTCATTCCTAGAATAATTTTTTATGTATGAACATATGATTAATACCAAATTGTTTTTCCTTTGCAAGAATTAATCAAACCGGCTGTCATTTTAATTAAAGTGTTTAAAATCTTTAAAACGTGTTATTCCCTTTTTTCCTTATAGTTAATATAATAAATGTGTATTATGTAAGTCGAATTGTTGAACAATGACCGTGAGCTATTTATCTCCAGTCTTTAATACAACCGCAGAAAAAAAATTACAGGTTTAACAATGTTTGACTAATAGAAATAGTTTTCCCTTTGTTTCAGCTTAGAGTGACCCCTGTTTTTAAGAGGTATTCATATCGTGCAAAAATAGTTCATATGAATTACAAGTGCACTGAAAATACTTAAAACTACGATTTCTTAAGTGGTTTTAAGAGGCCTGAATTCTTTTCTAAACAGTTTTTGTACCACCGTCACCGCTCGTTACTTGTTACATCAACTCTGTAAATGCATACTGATATAATTATTTTTTCTTTGCACGATATATGAAATCTCATAAGCAAAATAATAGAAAAATCGGGAAATATTGCTTTACTTTTTTCAAATTTTCGCTAAATGGTTAAGATTAGAAAATATTGTTGTCAGTTGATAATGATGAATACTCCTGAATGATGAGGGCAGAAAACATAAATTTGAATTGTGTCGAACTTCATTTACAACAGACTCCTGAAATATGACGAACCAATCAAAATTGGGTCATCTTCCTCTTTTGCAGAGCACAATTTTTTGGAAAGTATCTCATGACACGAATTTTACTATTCGTATCATTAATAGCAGAAAGTGAAAGCTATTATATTATTTCGAAAACGACAAAAATGTGAAAACTGGGCGCGTATCTTTTTCCTTAACAGCCCTGACCGGTTTCGATGGGTAAATATATAAGCAGAGCGTTGGGCGTGCAGAGACGGTCTTTCGTTCTCAGACACCCCCGAGTTTCGACCGTGCTTCGATTCCAATTGGTAGAAAGTAATCACTGATACTGGGCTCTATCACGCGCTAGCACGGATTAGTTAATTAGTCGTCCTTATCGAGATACGTGAACGATAAATAGAGAGAGAATGTGTACACTGTACAAGTGTACACATGAAAACTCATCGACGCGTGCATACACCTTTGGTCACGCTCACTGATATTCTTCATTTATGAAAATTGACTCCGCATATTTAAAGCGATTTAATTAGATTCGCGAGGCTATGTGTTATTCCATTTCGAGGGTTAATTAATTAATTAATCGCAATTGCAACGCTCAGTCGCACATTTCTCATTCGCTAATAAACAGGAGGTATTTTAGAAACTTTTTTGAACAGAGGAATTAAAGTTGGTTAATAAAGTTTTGAGGAGCTACATTCAACGCCAGAATTCCTCAAGTTTTACAAAGATTTATTAAGTCCTGCAAGTGTTTATTTGACAATACTTTTTCTTGTCGATTTCGGGCCAAAGTTGTAATTTTAAATTAGTGAAAATTATTTCTAACACTGCGAATTTGCATTGAAATTACCAGTCTCTTTTTTCTTCGCGTATTCGACTAAAATATTATTAAGAAATGCATTTTTTCTTCATCATGAAAGTTCTAAACTTTTTTCCTCGAACTTCTAATTAGTTCATTTGTAAAAGCACCTTACGCTCAAGTTGCTCGTAATTTCATCAGCTAGTTCGTTGGAGCGAATTGTAGGTACTTCGAGGTCGATAAATTGATCAATATATCTAGTTACGGTAGATGAAATGACTTTCTTCGGTGAAAATCGATCGATATTGCATGCGACACTTCGTGAGTCGAATAAAAATAAGGAGACTCTACCATTAAAATTGCGTATAGTCGATTGATATTTTTTCGAAGTTGTGTACTTGCCTCGTATTAATGAAAATAATACCTCTAAATTAAACAGAAAATTCAAATAAAAATTCTTTACATAACAATACAGAGGCAAACTGAAATTATTATAACTAATTTAAAATGACAGTTCTTATTAAGCTTCGCTGGAAGCATATGATAAAAGTTGCATATTCCAAAAGGAATATACATATAATATTTCTAATGCTTCCTGATTCTTACGTGATTGTCATATAACTAGTGAGCTAAACATGCAATGTCAAGTATTTCCCAATATTTTTGTTCACCAACATTTAATTCGTGATGTAAATTTTCTGAATAAAATATTACAATTGGCTTGTATGGGATTTTTACGAGAAAGTCATGAAAAGAAAGTATTAATGATACTTTTCACCTTACATCATTTGATTATTTTATAACAGTTTTTTTTTTTTTTTTTTTGAAGGGGGATCATTCTGAAGTTGAGAATTTTTTTATCACATATCCACAAGTCGTTTATGTAAATGTAAATCCACCTTAAATTAAGTTTAGCAGACTAACTTCCAACGGTCACCTGTGTCGTTTTATTGAACATGTAAAATGACTTTATAACAAGAACTAATTCCTTTAATTAAAATTAATCGCCCAAGTAATCTCTAAATAGTACAACGCGGCTTGAAGATCTAGAAGTTTATCCAGAGGATGAATTTTAATCAGAGGTACTTGAAGGAGTTTAGGAACACTACTTTAAAAGACTTAGGGCCTCTGAACTTAATTCACTGGGGAAAGAGGATGTCACGAAGCGGGCGCCAATTGAAACTGAAAACTAAATAAAGTATATTCAAAACTTGAAAATTCTCATTAGAGTTTCATTAAGGTTTCATTAACGCTAAATGAAGTTTTCTTAATATTCAGTAACTTTTAAAAATAACAAAGAAAACATGAATTTTTATTCTTTCACAATATCTATTCTACGTTTTTCATTCAACGCATTAAAAAAGTATTCAAAAGCTCATCGATTTGATAACCTTTATTTCAGGAGCTAAAAATTGAGTTATGTGCTGATAATTCTACACTTGAAATTTTTTAATATGTGAAAGAAGTGTGCAACTTCTTCAGTGGTTCATCTTTGATGTCTTACATCAGAAAGTGCGCTTATATATTTATATATATATATATATATATACTCTGTGAGGTACACAGTGGAATCGTTCCGGCTGTGGTCAGACGCCCTTGTCTGACCCTGAATGAGCTGATCTGAGCGGCAAAACTTTTCTTTACCTTGTTACCTAACAGTAGTCAAAGTAAAGAAAGAGAAAAGCATTTCTATTTCTCTTCAACCATTAAAATTATCTTGTGCTTTTAAGTATTACTAAAATGATGTAACTTGAAAATAAAATGTTGATTAAAATTCTATTGCAGGATCACCTAATTTTGGACATGACCCTGACTTCGGACAATAATTTTTCTTGATTAAAATTAATTCGAGCTTCTTTCTACAAATTGAAATTACATTTTGGCAGTGAAGCACTTTTATTTTGAGAAGAGAAAGACTACACAGAGAAATCTTGATTTAAGTTACTGTTGGTGAATTTCTGTTTTTATTCATGTTTTTATCAGCGAATATAAACGTTATCAAAGAATATTGTGGCCGGCTAGTCAATAAAAAATAAATAAAAAAACCAATACCTTCTTATTAGACGAGAATGTAAAAAATGAACGCCAATAAAGAGTCAGTGTAAATTCCTATCGCCACGAAAAATGTAGGATGAATCAAAGTTGAAATAAAAAAAGTAGACAGTTTTTCCTCGCAAATTCGAGCTGGTTGTGCAGTTAAGCGAGTAATTCGATAATAAAATGTACGAGCATGCAAACAGATTCTTTCGCTCCAATTTTTATTTAACATGACGATTTTCAACTACCAGGTTCTCGGAAATTATAAATTACAAACATTAATAAAATAGCTTAATAAAATGTTAATAAAACAATGTGCCACTAATATTGTTAATTATACAAGCATGATCCTCTAAGAATATTAAAATTTTTGGATTAGTAATCATTTATTATGAAAATAATATTATTGAATGATCCGACACTGCGGTATTTTATGGAGCAATAATGACTGAAAATTTGGAGATTACGTGTGGACAATATAAACGGAAAGTAAGGCAAAATGTATGAAAAATCGATCAAATACTTTTTTATGTCTGGTCAGTCGACCGTCTACCATACATTCGATGACTTAGCTGGAAAGTCTCTTACGTAATTGGTGGAACAGAATAACGCAGACCTACTACCGTGCTTCCCATCATTTCCGTATTGTCGGTCGGCTGTGACTTACATTGTAAAGTGTTTTTGCACCATTTTGTCCAGAATTGTGACCAGGCTTAAATTAAAGATACTCAATTGTTACTATGTGAATCACGTACCAAATGTGGATCAATCTTGAGTTTTGCTTACCAATTGACATTATAATTAAAATTATTGCTGGGAAACAATAATATAATATAACAAAAGTGATTGTAATATTCGACGAACTTTCAATTAATTAGATTCAAAGTTCTTTGGTTCCCGAAGTTACAAAAAATCCATCACTATTGTGACATAATTTTTGAAAAGTAATATGCAGAGAATTTTATTTAAGGTTGAAAAATATTTCTAACGAAGTCTGTAATTTTTATAATTTGAAGCAATATTTTTCTTTGTAAATGACAAAGAAAAGCGGTTCATTTTGCAGACCTTGGTTTCTTATAAGCATAGTACTATATAACTATACAAGTCTGTGGAAATACACGCATAACGCTGTTAGCAATCAACGAGAGAGGAGTGATAAATTCTAGGGATCTAGAACTTGCAAACATGATATCAACTCCTTGTTCTGATTTTTCTCGTCTAAAGTGACTTATTAAAGTAGGATTTAGCAAAAAAAAAACATACAGCTCTAATCAGTTTCGCAAGTCTCTTCCGGCTCTTTTTGTAAATAAACAAGAAGGCTCTCTATATTTCTCTTTTTCTTCCTCTCACTCTATTTCTGACTTTATATTTCGTAGTCTCGCTTATTTTTTATGATCTATCAATATTGTATCAATAGCTGAAAGGTGACTAAAGTCACTCCGTTTTCACATTAAATAGGACTTTCCTGACATTCTCGTTCACGTTTTGATACAAAGAAGCAGTCGTTAAACCACTTGAGTTTCAAAGGTTTCACTGTAAAACTGTAAAAATTAAATCAATCATTTGAAGTGATTCGATAAGATATTCGAGTCTTTTTAGAGCTGATCGAATTGCGGGCGCGATTTAATATATTTTCGTTCTAAAAATCATTATCCGAAAGGTTAAGAGTTACCAAGAAACGCCCCTATAAATACAAATATACTTATTGTATAAATACGAGCATTGTGTTGTAGCTATCTATATGTTCAGTAGCTGAGATTGTGGAACTACGGCGAGTAAAGTCGGGACCGTAAATTATTGCCCGTTGTCTATCGGAGGAAAACCTGTGACCCACGTTCAATCGAGACAGGCGCTTTCCAAAGATTACGAGGCGGCTTCCTAACTCGGAACGCGCAAATGCAACTCGCATGTAACTGTAGCGGTAACGCGTAACGCGAATCAAGTGTGATCAAAAGAATATTCTACGTCAGACGATAAAAAGTGTTACCAATAAAAAAGAATGAAGATCGGTGAAACCTGAGGCAAGAAAAGAGTAAAGAAGAAAAAATGAAACAATAAAGAAAATAAAGAATCAAGAATTCAGGACATCGAGGGGAGAGGGTTTAATTTATAAATTAAAGATTACTTCAAGAATTACTGCGAACAGTGAAATTAATTCTTGATTCGTGCCTAAAGTTCCCACGTGCTTTGACAAACAACTTAGTGATGTGAAAGGAAATGTCATTCAAGTCTTGTGTATTAATTACTTCTCATTAGTGATTAATATTATTAATATCTTGATAATTCATTCTCCTAGATTTTGTTTATAAATTTTTTATATTAGAAAGTGACGCTGTTGATAGAATTATATCAAATTGAAATGATTTCGTCCTGAAATGAATTCATCGATCCTGAATTGGGAGTGGTAAAAATCTTTTAAAGTAATTACATAAAGTGAATGATTAGATCAAAGTATCCCGAAGAATTTCCAGTTTTATGATATGCTTTATACTAAAAATTTGAGAGAAAATTGATTTAGAGGAGATTTCTTTAACAATTTTATTTTGAACGATTAAATTTACGAGGATCATAAAACAATGTTTCATACTTACATGAGTCCTTCCTTTAATACATTTTCGCATAATTCGCTTCTTTTCAAATAAATCGAAAGTGCACGGAACCTACCTAATTATCTGACATGTTTTACATCACGCGCTACATAGTCTTGGGTTCCGTAATACGCTCATACATACTCTATAGTTTGTACGTATCGGCAAGTTCTCAAGACACGACATAAATATTACCGTGTTTCGCTAGGAGAGTAGGAGATCGCTATTAAAACTCAGTACTTCGTACACATTTCACTTGACAGCCAGTGAGTAATTTCCATTCCCAAAGGGTGACAGTGACGTTCTTAGGTCGCACATTCACCCTTCAATTAGTGGTTAATAAAGTGTAATGTGTCGTGCAAGGGACATTACTTCCTAAGGTTGAAGAACATGTCACTTCATCGATAAAAACAGAGTTATGAGTCGCCAACCCTATTCGGCTGATCGTAAACCCTACCTTATAGTATTACAAGGACATTTTTAAAATGATTTTTAATACATATATATTTTACCGTGTCTCAATTAAATTTCGATTTTTACATATTACATTCAGATATCAATAAAGGTGAGTTTGTGCTTCAATTGTGTAATTTCAAAATTATTAAAAAATCTAAATCCTCGCATTTGGAAACAAATTTAAAAATTCATACAAAGTTTATAACTTTGAAGCCTATTTTTCTAACTATATACAGTGTTAGAAAGTTCTTCAAAGATTACTATCTCACTTCCTAATGTAAATGAAGTTTAAATTCCTGGTAATTGGGAGTAAACTTCTGAATAGGTCACCACAAAATTTGCATTGTCATGCAGCCAGTCCCTTTTAATCTGTATAAGAACAGAAAAATCTTTGTACCTTCTGGAAATTCTAATGAAATTTACATTCATTAAATACATCTCAAAGAATAAGGGCTTTAAAAAACGATTTGAACAAAGGATGTAGATCTCATTTAATGTCGTTGAATAAAAGAAGAGATTCAACTGAATCCTTTGTTAATTTAATCCTTTTACACATCTGAAAAAACAGTTTCAAGGTTTTTTATATTCTTTGCATAATTATTATAAAATATCGTAATAAAATTAAAGAAAATTATTGGAGAGTAATGTTTGCATATATGGTACAAGTACTTAATTAACGAATAGATTTGGCAAGGAAAGAAAGAAAATGAGATAAATTGTCTAGAAGTTATCTGGGAATCGTTGGAACATGAGTTCTACGCACCGAGCAATCTCCGCCGTTCTCACCGGGGCCCTAAACGTCCAAACGATTACAAGCCATAAAATCACGGCAAAAACACACGACGACAGAGGTAGGAGTCAGTTTAGGGAAAGGTGCATGGAGTTGAGTTGAGATACGTGCACTCTGATTATTAGTATCGGCTCCTTTTACATCGTACTTACGCCTCGGAACTTTTTCGATTCATCTTCCGGTCATTATAGCCAAGGACAAAATCGTTCACGAGCGGAATTCATCAGTAAAGAAAGGCAAATACTTCCAAGAAAGGAATTCCTCGCTTTTCCAATTTTCGCAATACAGGTTTTCTCCAAGTAATTTCTTTCCTAATCATCGGTCATTTTTCACTGAAGAAACACTAGTATTAGTCCAACACTCCTAATGGCGAATCCACTCTGAAACTTGAAATTAAACAAAAGCGTATGAGAGTGTCTTGGAAATTTTGATTTAGAAAATTTTTATTGCAAGGGGCGAGAAAGCCATTACTTCAGTGAGATGACCTATTAACTTTTACATTGTGTAATTGACAATTATTGGTTTACGCCTTATTTAATTAATGTTCCATAAAAGCTGGTAAAGTATGCACTGAATAATTGCTGCAGGCTTATACTTTATGTGCCTACGCGACGCTGCGTTTTGTTGTAAGAATTTATTATTATTATTATTATTATTATTATCATTATTATTATTCTTATTCTTATTCTTATTCTTATTCTTATTATTATTATTATTATTATTATTATTATTGTTATTAAAATCGTATTGTTTTAAACCAGCGACATCAAATTTGAAAACAGGTAGTATTATACAAAACACATATAACAGTAGAACTTACTGTTGGAGTTATAAACGCAGTTGGCAATTTGTAGATTTATACTCGATTTTATAGTGCTATAATTGAAGGAAATATTAATTTTTAATGCAGTTTACTCTCTGACAGCTGAAAATTTTATACGAACATAAAACATTTTCTCTCTGCTTTTAATCTGTGTGGTATTGTTTTATTTATTTTAAAGTTCTACATCAGAGGTTTTAAAATCCAGTGTAAAATATAGTGCCACAGCTCTGACTATGGTGACATTTTCAAAAATATGGCGTGTGACAGAACCTTTCCGCACAACATAATTATCAACTGTTTCCAAAAGAACGACTTTCACGAATACTTTGCTTCTAATTAACACCTGTTTTTGACATGATCTAGAGGAACCAGTTTTTCCTAGTATAGTTTTTCCCGTGCTCATAAACAGATTTATTTTGAAAGAGTAGTATTATTATTATTGAGATGCACTCAAGTGGGACGTACTTTATTTGGGATCTGATTGAAATTCCATTTGGACTTCTTCTTCACTGAAAACAATAACAATGATAATACCATTACAGAAACTGGATTGAATGATGAATAAAACGAAGGGTCTCGCACCCAGCATGGTGCCTCGAAATTAGAGTTTTGTTGAATGAAGCTATACCAAAGTTAACGCGTTCAGTAATTTTCGTGGGTAATAAACTTGTGGTGCCACAAAAGTGCGACCACCAGCCGGCGTTTCCTGCATCGGCAACATTATGTAAATGAAACGCAAACCGCGAGAGGGTTCACATACAGTGACTCTCTGTGAGTTAGTACATAAATATTATTATGTGTGCAATCGAGGACTGGCGTGGTGTTATAAACGATAGACAGCGAAGGTGGAAGAAAATAACTCTCACACAGTTTGCCCGTCAGAAGTTTTATAAATAGAATCAATTGCCAAGTTAGAATTTTCATTATTGAAAATCTGGCACAAGTATTAACTTCTCAGTGTCTATAATAAATACTTACAATCTCTCGCAAGATAAGGATTATAAGCATGAACAAAATACCGATCAATGCAATAAAAGAAGAGGTCAGCATGCTGCGAATCATGGGAACGATGAGGCTAAGGTCAAAGCACACGCCTTAGCGAAAATTAGCTCGTTTGTATAAAGAAACTCTTCAGTTGGTAGGAATAAGTATTTCTTCTCTGTTGGTGTGTTCAGATTGGTGTAATGAGCAAGTTACTCGTTCACTTTTTCATTACGCAAGAACCGCGCCTAAGATACGACGAGCTACGTGTTAGTATAGGCTATTGGTAACTCGTATAACCCGCGACACAGCATTTTGTGGGATGTAAATTTACCTTCCGTTGAATCTCCTTTGCTCGTATTTTGCATAAATGAAAGAGAGATAATAAAAACTTACGGTAAATTCATAAAGTTTATCATTTTAGATGAACCTAGATAAAGACCTATGTGTTCTAAGTTTGAAGCATTTGAAATAGAATATATTAATTTTTTCAACCATAACATCTTCAGACAAGAGAAATGTATTGACAACTTTTCATCCTTCTCGAAATAACTGACATTATCCTTTCATATAATAATTTATTAATAAAACAGTTTGAACAACAAAGAACATGAATTTGTATATTTTATGATAGTGAAAGTAATGGAGAAAATGGTAATTATCCAAATTATTAATGTTGTCCTCATGTGTCAGAACTTTCTGATAAAATCGATGAAATTATAGTTTACTTTCTCGTATTAAAGACAAATTATGTGCATATGAAACTAAGAGCAAAGTATAAGTTTAAAAACTACGTATTAATAAAATAATTAAGAATCACAACACCGCACAAATGAAATAATCCAATAATTTTAGCACACGTTAGCATAAGCGGAAAATTAAAATGTTTAAATTATTCTTCCAAAACTAATATTTAAATAGCACTTTATATGCTCTAGTAATTTTGTTTGGAGGAGGGGTGGGAATGTACACTATAATCTTTTCATACCTTGATAAAATATGATGCAGGAGTTAAATTCTTGAAACGTTGATGTTTTGAAGTGAAAATAAAATTCTGTACCCGTGAAGACTGGGAATAAGACGGAATCGAAATGAGATCTGAATAGTGATTGAGATTGAAGGTTTCGGGTGAAACAAGAAAAAAAAACAGTAATAGATTTCTCTGCGTCGACATCCACTTCCTAACTTTCCCTGAACAGACGTATCGCGATTCTTAGAACGTACTTTTGAAGGCGTAAATCTAAGTAAGTCGTTACCGAGTAATCCGGGAGTTCACCTCACACTTACAATTGATTGATCAATTGATCATTGCCTCTTTTGCGTAGCTAGGTTAGTCGAACGGACTTTATGAAGCGCTTCAAAATTATGCGGTCGATTGGGTCAAGGTTTGTACATCATAAAGTCGTCATAAGCATCGCAAGTATGCAATAATGGAAGAGAATATTGAATTTTTCACCCAATTTTCGACTATTATTTTAAGCTGAGTTCCCTTTGACTGAATTGCCCGATGGAATAACGATTTTAACCAGTTTTCAGGAACAAGTTAATCAAACGCTTGATTCGAATCCATGTATGGTATTTCTGCTCAAAGCACACTCTACCTTCAAGTTACATCGATTTTCTTCAATTATTAGCATTTCGTGATAACTCAAAATGTTCTGTTACCCTACAATTGCGAATTATTAGAACCTATGTTTAATTTAGTCCTTTGAAATCTGCACAAGTACATTTCTTTCCATTGATCCAATAAATGTAGCATTCATGTGAAAATTTGAAATTTACTGAAGTATATTTGATCTCTAATTTAAACAAAGAGCCGCGGGAGATTTTTCAATTCTGATCTATCATTATTGAAGTATTTCATCCATAGAAATGAAATATAAAGAAATGCGGTTTTCGCCGTTTAAGTGTAAAACCACAATTTTTCATAATATTTATTGACTTTAATATTCCAAAATTGAGAAGAGTAAAAATATTGGTAAATAAAATATACATAAAAATATTTTGTTTCTATTTGACTGTGAAGGTTTGTGAAATAAGAGATTACTGTCTCTTGTTGCAAAAAAAGAAAAAGAATGTAATACACAGCAGTGGAAACGTAACACGTTGGTAGCATTCTAGAAACCTTACGAACTGCATGTTGCAATTTTGCATCGGTGGCTCATAGCAGTCTAAAGTTTCGCAGTGTATCCCACAAAATATATTGCAAGTGCAATATTACGCGTTCTATGTACTACGTTTCAAGGCAATTTGACCACCCAATATCCTAGTTTTCATTACAGATCGCTACTATTTTCAGGGGTGATGAGAGTGTAGGATTTTCCGGATTGAGTTGTCCATTGGACTAACAGAGAGAAGTAGAGTGGATTTTTTAATGCATAAATTGAAGAAAAAATTTATGTTTACGTCGTTTCTCAATTGTTATATGGAGAAAAAGAAATTATAGTATTCTTTTGTTCCCGAGGAACTTCTTTGAAATAAATACACAAATACAAATAAATATAGACGGTAAAACAATATAAATTATGAAGTGATAATTTCTTGGGTGACGTGTATTTTTTATTTAATTTTTTTTTGCTATAAAAGTATTTATCCATTAGCTATGGTTGTCGGTTTCCTAATTTCAATTATATTGCTGTCTATAAAAGCTTTTTATGTCGGATTTGCTTGAGACCTTCTTATGATCAGATGGTGACAAAAGACAAGCAGGCAGGCAAAAACGTGGAGAAAAGCGCAGTGGCGCTCGACAGCCTTGCCATTGAATTAGAATTTCCGAGTCGTTAATTTCCACGGCCGTCCCGGAAGATTGAATGAACACTGGCCGAGATAGGATGAGGGGAAAAAAGTGAAAACCCAGCCTGGTCGTCTAACTGCGCCTTTTTCACATCTGCATTATTCTATCTTTCCTTGCTTTCTTTCTTCCTCATTACTTTTACCCTTACCGAGTTGATTTTTTTCCCTTTATGCACGCCCGAATGATTCTCTTATAACCGACTAATCGAGAAACCTTGCACATTCAACGAACCAGACAATTGCATAAGCGTATTTACTAATCGATGATACTGCACATGAAATTCAAGAAGGAAATGTACAATCCTATTTAATAAAATATCAATATCAGAGGAACTATTCAATCCATTTGTAATTTAAAACACGCTTTATTTCATATTCTTCAGGAATATGAAATAAAGTTATTATTTAAAAAAAGTTCTTATCATCACGTAAATTGATTACTCCTCTTTAAGATGAACGCATATATATTAATTAGATTATGTATTAAATATTTACTTCTTTTGTTTGTGATACAGACACCTGGTAGTATATTTGAAACAGTTGTTTTAAAAAAAGCGTTGAGCGTCTGGCCCTGCTCTTCTTTTTCTACTTCGCACTCTACTTACTGGAAGTCGGACCCGCCGCAGCGCTTCTCCAAATCGAGAACATCGTATGTCCTTGAATAATTATTGTATCGAACACTTCAGTGAAAAGTTTGTGTGATTTTCATGGAAATACGTAATAAAATAGTAAAGTCTTATCATATCTTTAATTACACCTTATTAAACCTCTAAGCAATTTTTTTAAACCTAATAAAAATATGTAATAAATATGTTTGGAATATAAACTCTTACTGAGGAACAAATTTAATATCCGCTTTAAACATTCTGAGAAGGAGAGTGGGCTAAAGTAAATATTACCAAAGGATGCCGACAAGGAGGATTGTTATCGTTACTCAAGTGGGCTATGGTAATTGTGGCATCATTTATGGAAACTTCATGATAGGGATACTATTCTCAGAAAATATACAGGTGATCTATGTATTCTAATTTGAGGTATAAACATAAATGCATGACCGTATGCGTGAATTATAACTCATGCAATGCGAAGATGAAATGTTTTTTTCATTTTAGAGAGAAGGAATTGTGCAGAATCGTTAATGAGACAATTTGCTATAAAAATATCATGGAAGTGGAAATAGCGCAGGGTATACTTTTTTCCAACCTAGGTTGAAAATGTATTCAATTTATTCCCAAATGAAATCAATGAAATTCCTTAAGGGCAGGTTTTAATATAGTTACTCTCTCAATCATAAATAGAAAGAAGCTACTAATGAAATAGTGAATTAGTAAACGAATCGGCAGTAACTTCTTACCAATTCAAATCGAGAGTTTAGATTCGCTAACTTTAAGTTCGTATTTTTTGCTAAAACTAGGATTTATATATTAATATATAGTTTGTTATTATACTAAAAACGGTAAAAGTATAAAAGAACAAAATACAAAAAGAAAATGATAATAGAGACATGAATGCATGTGAAAATCTGTCATATAATGTATCTCACTAAGAAATGTGGAATGATCTTGTAAGGAAGTAGTTAAGTACTATTTCCTCTTACTCTAGACGTCTTGTTTCCTTTTTTATCTGGAAATGGCAAACTGGAATTAATTACCCTGTTAGTACTATCGCTACTTGTGAAAAGAATCGATTCACTCAACTGAATTTTTTAAGTATTCCTAGAAATTGGAGCACGTTATTTCACTAATTAGTGAAGATTCTATTATTCGCATAGGGGTCATTTGTATCGGCACATAATGCTCGACAAAGGATTGTCAAAAAGTACTTTTTCCTTCGAGTTTCACACCATCTCTGAAAATTTAATTATTTTTCAATAATGAAGAAATTCGGCTTTTCATTTAATATTTTAATGAAAAAAAGTTAATATTGGTCGATAAAACTACCCTTTTAGGTTTATACACTGAAGAAAGTATTCAAAAAGTTGCGTGGAAAAAAATAAACCTTAAGGAACAGTCGGCTGAAGAAATATAGGAAAAGTTTCGTAAAAAAATAACGAAAGAGTAAAAATGTGTGTCAGCTCAAAGCCTGATTAAAACGATTCCGAGAGTTTGATGAGCTTAGGCTTCACTCCATCAAAAAAATATTTCTTTCAACTTTATCAACATTATTTCTCTATCAAATACTTGACTAACCATTTTGATCGAATATATATACAGCGTCAACTATCTCAAGATTAAAAAATTTCGGAACCTCATACTCACGATTGACGCCTTTAAAATTGATGGTGGCAGAAACGTGGCGGCGTCTAATGAAATGGAAAACAGCATTTAGGTACGCGCAAATCTTGAAAAAAAAAAATGAAACGGCTAAGCCAAACCACTAACGGGCTAGCCGCCAGTTCAGCATGATAACATAATAATGCTTCGAGAAATTCGTTGCGTAAGAATCCCTGTGCTCCGCCCAGGCGATATATACAGGTATATATAACCCCCTTGCATTCGTAGATTCTTTAACGAGAAACCTGCCTACGGAGAGAATAAAATGCAGTTTTCCGTGTGTAATATAAGCTACACAGACAGTCGTATGACTTCGTAACGAAACGCTTGCGATTATCGCGATTATAATTTGCACACGGCGTCACATCGGGCTCGTGTAAGAACGATTAGTTTTAATATCCTTCGCTATCACCAGCCAACTAATGATTAGAGCATACGCAGTTCTTACGCAACTGTAGAGCCTTACAAAAATTGCATTTGTCGTATGAAAAAGAAGTATATTGATTAAAATGTAAATGATACTACTTAGATACTAGTGTTTTGTCGGCAAAGAAAAATAGCGTATAATCAATCAGTTCTGAATCAATCAATTTATGTTTTCTTACAGTTGAAGCATGAAGTGAAAATTTCTTATATGATTATGTAAAAAGGTAAATAGGTCAGTCCAGATACGAAAAAGAATGAAAAGAGAGAGAAAGGAACACGTTTTATAGTAAATTCTGCCCTGAATAATTAGTTATGTAACATATCTAGTAAAGCATCATATTAAATTGTAAAAAGATAAATGGATTGACTGTTGAAAAGTCTGCGGCTCAATTACAAATTTTTTAGTATAGATCATTTTTCAGACTACTTTCCAGACATATTGTGTTATTATTAACTTTTTCCCATCCTCATATTTTTTTTTCGTGCGTATGCACGTTTCGATAGATAATGGAAAACAAATGTGTAAGTGCACACGCGGAATGTGCAACATTTTGCAATTATCGGTCATAAGGTATGCCTACGCGCCTGAACTGATTTGAAAGGTCGATAAGAATACGGAATATAATTACAAATTCGAATAAGAATGCAACTGAAGGAACTGAACTGTCCGTGGCTACGGTTATTGCGTAATTTTGAAGTTACCAAGTTCTAGGAAAAAACAGAAGTACCCCTGTTCATTCTTTTATAATATAAGTTACATGATAATTATTGGCAAAAATTACTTTGTAGTGTAATTTGTATGTTTCATGTTTAATTTTCCAATATAACTGATTACATTCCAACTTTAGGAAGTGAAAATTGTTTTAAATAAATAATTCATACATTTTTATCTGAAGAACAAGTTCGCTGTATTTTATATGATTGTGTTTATCTTGGATTGTACATGTATATATGTACAGTGAATTTTTTCTCAAACTTTGAATGTCCAAAGTAAACTTTACGAACCCGAGACATCGTTTACTGTACAAACAAGGATGCATTCGTTACTGAAGAGCAAAAGCAGATAGAGAAGATAGTTATTTTCACTGCATTTTTTATTGTACTTTCTTTTTGAGGAAATAAAGTCATTATCAATATTTCTAATAAAATACCACAAATTCTATATATATCCTCTATTATTATTAACTTGATATAGTTAACGGAAGTTTTAAACTTTCAGCATTTCAAGTTACAGAATTCTGAAAGCAACAATTTTTTATAAATATTGCGGATTACTCGATTTATAAAGGTAATTAACGGTACTGTTGCTGTAAATTTTATAGAAATACGGTACTGAATACGAATTTAACGATTTTTCTTGAGCCAGTAAGTTTACAATCGTAAATGTGCGATCGTAGTTTTCACAATCGTAAAGGAATCTTACGATTCTTTCGATCGTAAAACTATCCTTTGCCTATACTTTTGTATTATCAAAATAGCCATTGTGAATAGAATGAGTAAAAGCATCATCAGTGAAAAGTATGTTACTTTGAAATCCTAATACTGACAATAAGTATAATAATAATAATAATAACTTTGACCGAAAAAAATGAATTTTTTCTTCAGTTATTGAAAAATAAAAGTTTCCCACCATGCATTATGTGTTCACTTTCGGCTGCTGCAATAACTGATAAAAGTTTTTAATAGCTACTAAAAGCACATATAGCATTATACAACTAGTATTTATTTTTTGTTTCTCTCAACACTGATATAGGATTAAAATAATAGTAAAAAGGAAAACACATACAATTATGTTGCATATTTTGTTGGTTATTATTACAATAAACTAGTCTTTTAACACGAAGGCATCCAAATGAAATTTTTTAATGAGAACTGGAGTCTGGATTATTCACTGGAGTTGTGTCTTGTAAAAAACTTGGTAGAAAACATACATTTGCTTTGCAAAAAGGCGTAAAAATTTATGAAGTCGCGTTTTTAAGTCAGTAAGTTAATATCTGCGTCTGAGTTTAAGAAACCTTTTGTTCTGAAAAGATTTTTTTCTTTTCAAGATTTCTTTTGTGAAAAAACTTTCCCTATCATCTTTTTCGGAGACAACAAAATTTTTTTAACCATCTTCCACTTGAGATGGCTTAGGCTGGAGTGCGGCCAAGTATTGTAATATAATATGAACAATAAAATAAAATTATAAGTTTTCTTTGAAAATAATTAACATCTTGCATCATCTCTGAGATTTTTTTCCATGGTGTAATCGTAACTTTCCAACGTGAGTGACTTCCTTTCTTCGGGTACGTTTTAGTATAACCGTATTTGTACCTATGCTTCAAGGTGAGCTTCCTTCTATGTCGTATCCCATGCTCGAAATACCATACGTGTAACTGAACTCGGTTTTAACGTTTAACAAAAGTGTTACGACTTTATATGCAACTATTGCCGATTTTTTTAACTTGCATTTTATGACAGGAGAGCATAAATGCATGCTATACATATTACTTAAATCTTTTTCTCATTTCGCTTTATTTATCCTGTACTTATAGCTATAAATATAATATCAAAGTAAATGATTGACTTTAAAACTGAAAATGATAAGTTTTGTAATTGTAGATTTTCCTCAAGGAAGTTGAGCGCCTCTGTCTAGAAAAATATTACAAGGTCCACCTGGTTTACCGCGTTAGAATTTTATTTCAGCAACATGATTTCGCGATACTCTGAAATGTGTATTAATGCACGTAAGACTCATGCGAATCTGTGTCGTATGTCTACTTCATATCTATAGAAGCTTGAGCGATATACAAATATAGATATATACGACGAGGTCCTGTAACCAGACCGGATTAACAATTTATTCGCCATTTTTCTTTTCTTATTTTATCAAGTTCTAATTCCTTATCATGGCTAATAAAGTTTTATTATTATCTTCAGTTATAAAAAGAACTCGGTTCAACTTTCCACGTTAATAAAGGAATTTCTTAATTAATGAAAATAATAACAATTTTCGCGCTCATCTGTAAACAATTGTTCTTGAGACAGACACTGTCAGTTGCTCTGAGACTTTGAATTGCTCTTTTTATGAAATACATAATCTTGTATAAATGTGTAATTAGACATAAATATTTGAAAAGTTCAATGACTGTTTTGGCGATTTCGTAGTCTCGAATATTTTCCTGGATTTGTCAACTCACACATATGTAGTGGCACCCACACACCATATTCAAGAATCACGTGTCGTTGCAATTGCAGTTGTACCGGTGCGGTGGGTCAGTATAGTATATGAGCCTGTGTTCCCAGGATCGGAAGCACCAAGCTGTTCTTGTGATTGTTTTACCTTTTCTATCACTAGAGAAAACATCATTAAATGAAAATTTGCTTCTTATTTGTTAGAAATTTTAAACCAGTCACTAAAAATCATCTTGAAAAAAGTGTCAGTTTTGTAATATATTCTAGATTACAAAGCTTCGTATATATGGTAAGGTAAAACTTTAAACGACGGTGGCTAAACTATATCGAGAGATATATGCTTTCTAGATATTTGATGTCCAACATGAAGCTTTTGTTCTTTTTTTTTTCTTCTTTTCGAACAATCGAGATTGCAGGATGATTTCGCGTAAAGACGAACAATCAACGTGATTTCGTGCAAAATAATATATTGACAGACACTATAGTTAGAATTAAAATTTGTCAAGTGTGGATAAATTTGGTATAAAAGGAAGTTAGCAGTGGTGTTTCTGCATAAATCGCTGCACGAAAGCGGCCCTGCATGTATCGATGAAATGGCAAGTGTGTGAGTGTCATTACTCCCGTCATGCTCCACAGGAATACTTTCACTATATACCTTTTAGCCTCGAGTTCGCCTAACACGATGAAAATGCATTGCTGTTTTTTCGAAGTGGAAATGAACGGATGATACCGTACAACAGTGAACCTGCAGATCATCAGTCAAAGCGTTGAGATTGTGACAAATTTAAAAATAAAGTATAGAACAAACGACAGTGAATCGCGAATGTGTATAATCTCAACCGTTTTGTCTCGAATGTTGCATTTGTTCGCGAGTTGAAACCAGGTGATTATATCCTTACTTGAAACTGAGACCATTTGTCACTCTTTTCTAATTGATTAACAGAATTTTACCATTTTAATTGATAAGATTTGCAAACTGTGTTTTCCATGCATTTAAAAATTCTTTCAAATTCTCGCTCTAAAATGTTTTTAACTATTTTTGCAAAGTATAAGACTTGTAAAGTCGGTACTCGTACTGCCAACCTATTACGTACTTTGATACTTGAAGATTTATGACTACTTTTAGTTTGTAATTGATAAAGATAATTTGAAAAACTGTTTCCTGAATTGGTAAAATCGCGCAAAAGTTATAAGAGAGATATCTTCGGAATTCTCGACGTGCACAATAAAATTCTTCCCTCAAGTGTTATAAGGTATCTTCGTCTCAGTTTCTTTTGTTCTCTTCTCTTCTCTTTTATATGCATCTTGAAAAAGAGAAATCTAAAAATCGATTTGTGAAAGGAATGTAGCCATTCAAGTGTATATACTCAGAGAATGGATAAAAAATTAGCATTATAAATTCAACATACCAGAATGTTTATCAATTTATCATTTTTAAGGTGGACTTTTGGAATTGAAGATTAAGTGGAGAAAAAGTTAACAATGTTGAG
Source organism: Synergus coniferae (assembly GCA_032164275.1). Classification (NCBI taxonomy): domain Eukaryota; kingdom Metazoa; phylum Arthropoda; class Insecta; order Hymenoptera; family Cynipidae; genus Synergus; species Synergus coniferae. The sequence continues at coordinate 4,091,774 of JAUEJJ010000046.1, forward strand.
TGATATACATTCCGAAGTCTTTCATCGGTTGGATTTGAGTGAGTTTTATGTACCAGAATGAAATAACCTTGCAACGAAGGCGTAGTCTGTTCCCACAACGCGGAATATGTCGATTCGTGCTTGCCATAAGGTTAAACTTACGTAAGGAATCTTGATACGAAGGTGCATTTTTACCCTATTGGTCCACCTATTCATTATGATCTTAACATTTAACATTGGTAATATTTTCAACTGTCTTCAACAATTTTCAGGTGTGTAACCAGACTCAAATGAAAACACTGAAGAAGAGACGTACAATTACATTTGAGGTTTTAATACAATTTAAAAATGTAAAATTAAGAGTTTTTTCTTTACAACTTCATTGAATAAAAGAAGTATTTACTTATTCTCGTAATATTTGCTGTATATTTTCATATTCTGTGAACCAATATCGCATTCAACATTAGTTTCTGATCCCAATTTCCTTTGCATTTCAGAGATGAAGACTTTATGGACTACTTCAAGGGATGAAGCTGAATCCCTGAATTTGACCGAAGATCCCTGACGAAGGAGATTAATATTCGGGTTTTCGCTAGATGACAGGCAAAGCCATTATTATACGAATCTCAACTCTCCTACATAAGCACCCGGAAGACTAGTATTATCCTCAACGTAATCTTTCACAGTGTCGTCAACCCAGAATTACTTTCATTATTACTCCAACGACAATGGTATTTTATATCTCCGAATTGTATTGCTAAACATTTGCGATGAAACTTTATTATAAAACTAGAAAGGCCACACAATGTATGTATGATTTGTAAAAAATTTGTTTAAACAGTCAAAACCTCTATCAATCTATTTTATTTTTATAATTACTCTTTTATAGTTGGCACAACCAATTATCTACAAAGTGTATCTGTATTCAGGAGATTTACTTTGATGGAACAAACCTGTTCTTTCTTGTCGGTTTCTTCAAGTTTTCGCCTGACTGGTTTCTAAAGATTTATATATGTATAATAAATTTGTTCAAAGATTCAGCTTTGATCTATCTGCCAAAGGAAAAAAAAATATCGAAAATAAAGAAATTTCAGTATGGCTTATTTCAAATTATATAAATTTGAAATCCAGGAAAATAGGAATAAATATAATAGAAAATAGGATAATCATCGTGCAAAAGGACAATTTTAAAATTGAATCCCCTTTTTTTAATCTTTCCAGCAAACCTCTCATTTTGAAAGTGACCTGCAGCATGGTGGCACTGTTTTAAGTCACATAACTTTTAAAGTTTATGACCTCTGAAGATGGTAGTTTTTCCATAGTATATAAAAAAGTCAGCATGACTCACCGCAGTCTATTCTTCACAATTTATAACGACTAGTGGTCAGCTTTGCTCTCCACTAACCCAGATAAAACGACTAGGATTCGCGGTATGGTATCTTCGCCAGTTTAAGGGGTGTCAGAAGGAGGAAAAGGGTGATGCGTGCGCAACTTCCTATCTCTCTTCCACCCCTAAATCTTCTCTCACTCTGTTTCCCTGCCGAGAGGATTTACCACCCTGCAAACCACCCCGTATGATTCCGCGCTCGCGTCCGGGTAAATCCTGGTCGCCAGTGCCCGCGCGTCTTCCGCGATCGTCGGACCGCGTATTTGATAAAAGTGAGAATTTTTGCGTTGTCTGTGAAAAATCGCCGTCAATTACCACGTGAAATAAGAAAGAAGTCATAAGCGCAACACGAACCTCGTGTTTTTTTTTTCCATTTGGAAAAATACCTTCAATATATTTACTTACACTCGGAAAACTTTTTCAATCTACGAATTAAGAGGAATTAATTTAATGATCAAATGATACTTGGCCAGAAATTCACATTCATCAAAATCGAATACGGGAAGTACTTTTGTAAAGCAGTGAACTTTGGAACACATGACTAAAAGTGGTTTAAAAAGTTGTCGAAATGTTGGTGGCTTTAGAAAAAATACTATACTTTGGAAACAATGTAATGAAAATACTATAGTCTGTGTTAAGTTTTCCAAAAGGATAAATAACGTTTTATAATAAGAAGGAACTCTCGAAGTGCTAGGTGAAAGGGATTTTTCTTCAAAATTCGTCATCGAGAAAAACGCATGTTCATTCGGTAATGAATTAAAAATAAATCAAGTAATAATTAATTAATTAATTCGTTAATTAATGCATTTTTATATGGACAATTTTAAATCTATATAAGTGGATTGAAAGTGAAGTAAAGAAGACAGGAGTGATGTTATGTAATCGAGGCTTCATTATCAGGATCGAAATTAAGTAGTAATAATGTAAGTGTTACGAAAGATTCTATTTGGTACGTAAGAAATCCTATGAAATTTAATAATCAAATAAGGGATTGCCCTCGATTGGCGAGGTAAGGCGACAGGTCATTGGTGCGAAAGCACTTTGTGCACTTCTTCAGTGTTAACCAGATTGCTGTTTGAGAGTTTTTAGATTTTAAATTTATGTTCTGAACCTTCCGCGCCTCAATTTTATTATTATTGATATTCGAAATCATTTTGTGTTGTGTGACAAATTATCAAATTCTGAACAATGCAATAATATTATGGAGATGTAATAAAATCGACTATGAAATGCAATTGTGGGTGCTTCATCAAACGGTATTGAAAATTAAAGTTGATATTCCCACATCCTGATATTTAGTTCAGCCCTTACTCGCAATTTATCGACAAGCAGAGTGCAATCATAATTATAATTGCAGAATACAAAATTGAATCATAATAATCACCGTTTGAACATTTTCAATGTTTTGGAAGAATGAATAGGTTTACAATATCGAAAATAAATTGTTTTAATCTCTGAGTTTGTTGCCTGTATCAGCATCATTAATTGGAATCAGACTTTTTAGCGAGTAGACTGAAATTTCAGTTTTAATTGAAATTCATTCAAGTAGTTATATTCTAGAATAATGTCTCTTTCGAAGTTTAGCCTTTAGCATTGAGAGTAAAAAAGGACATGCAAAGAAACATGAGTTTTAAATTCTAATATTATAAATCTAATGCTAATTCGAGTAAGAATCTATCATTAACTAAATTTTTTAAACGCTTGAGTCCCCAAGTAATTTAAATTACAAGAGCCAAACCACTCTGCATAGCCGTCTCTTCCATCCTCATCGCTCATATTCCTGTCTCAGACATTCAAATAGATGCCATTACCTCAGAGTTAACTCGGAGCATTTATGTTATTACTAAGTCCAATTTATTATACATTTGGCTAGCATGTTACACTTAGAGGAATAATTTAAGAGACAAGAGAAGCAGAGAAAGAAGATGAAGAAGAGAATTACATACGATTTTCCAATTTAATAATGAAGTTACTTGTTTTTACATTCTTTCGTTGATATCAGATCATCAAAATTTTTACTAATTAACACATTTTTTAAAGTTTATCTTTTTTTGAGGACCTGTGTTATATTGATGATGCGCATGCTCAATAAGGATCATATTGTATCCTTCTTTGAATTGTCCAATCGACTATCAGCAGCTGATGCGCAGATGACTGTTGCACAACTGTTTTCCCTCACTCAAGCACAATCGCATATTTCAGCAAAAACCCCCTTCAGATCTCGCTTCAGATTGTACTTCCCATACACTCAATATCAAGACCAATCAAATCTTCATAATTGGTCACAAAATCAACCGAAACAGAGTGAATAAACAAAAGATGAAATATTTCCCGTCAAAAATAAAATAAATATTTACCTAAAATCATGTGTTATGTGGATTAAAGTTGTATAGACACTACATGCAATTTTTTCACGTCACACCATCCAGAAAATAGTTATTCACGCGTGGATAGCATTTTGTAGATAAAAATGAAAACATTTATGTACTTTCTTCTACTGCTTTTCGCTTCTCTTTCTTAGTCCATTTAAATGAGAAACGCACAGCATTATTATTCAAGAGGCTCAAGCTGTTTTTAAACATTTCAAAGTGCTTTAGATTAGAAGCACGAAGTTATTTAGAGATTCGAGTTTCAAATAAGGGTTAAAAAAGGGTGATCCATGACCTAGGATTCTCCCATAAATCGTGTGCACGTAATCAAGTAGCACGCTCAAAACAACAAGTCGAAGAAAACGGGGAACAAACAAAGTCACGGGAGGCAAAGTTACCCGTGACTAAATTGGGTTAACTCAAATCCCTTTACGGTAACTCTAATAGTTAGACCGTGAGGTGCATGAACAGATGTGAATGCTTACAAGTCAGATTTCAACTTGGGAACCCCAACACGTTAAACTTTGCTCAAAGAAATGCCAAAGCATCAAAAGTTCTTATTCTCTCTCTGCACGCTAAAAAAAATATATATACATAAATATAAAAAAATAATTGAGGCAGCCATTAGGGAAACTACAATACGGATACTCGGATTGTAACAAACTTTCCTTTTCAAAGTATAATTTATTTTTAATGCGCTTCCACAGTAATTCTTTATTTATTTAAAACATAACTGCAACTTCGAAAGGAAAATTACGTTTTATAATGAATTCAACATTCTTTCTGTACTGGGATTTTTCCGTCTGAAAGGAACTTAAGTTACTTAAGGTACCAGCTTCCGGAAGATTTTTATGGGATAAAGCAATTTTCATATTTATTCTGCTTTTATGCGGTGCGTGCTCATTGTCAGTGTATGCTCCAAATTGGAGCTTGCTGTTAGAAGTACATTTTCTTCAGCATAAATGCGGCAATTGCGGTTTTCATGATGTATGCAAACTTTATAACTTCTAATTAACTCCCTTAATTAATAACTGCAATGTGTTACACTAAAATCATCATGTTTTGCAATCTTGGTTCTCCAATCCCATTTCCCATCCTTTTGCCACCCCTTTCTCCGCGGTTCCTTATCTCTTATCTCGCACTGAAAAATATTTTTATAGTAGGTGTTTTCTTGTGTTTTCAGATAAACATTCGGATGATTTGGGACAGCCTTCTTTGCAGAGGACACGATGGACGAGGGAGAAGGGGTGTCCGTTGCGGTGTTAAACTGTCGTTGATCGAAACGATAACGGGTTTTTTCGCAGTTCGATTAGTTGAATTGGTGATTTCATTTCAAATCCGTTCGATCAAGTCTGGAACAATGTCATAGTCCAGAGTGTGCAATAGTGCGCGAAAGTGACGTTAGCTTTAGGACACAATGGCCCTACTGTTCGTCGTTATCGTTATTCTGGTCACCACTGCCATGTCTCTGCCACCAGTTATAAGGATCGGTATGTCAATATTCATGGCCTCCTTAACTTAATTTCATGAATTCCCATCTCTTGCCCTATTCTCTCAAGATTTTTATAAGTTTGCCTTATTTAGGAGAATGATTTGAAAAATAAAGCTTTACAAAAGCACCGTAAGGAAAAAGTTGAAATTTTTGTTTTCACTCTTGACGTTTGCCAACTTGAATCTGGAATTGCTTACAGATTCTATTAAAATGTAATTATACAGATTCTGAGTAATTATAACAGTGTGGACTACTCTGGAGTTTGAGAAATTTTCATCATATCTCTTCCTCCAACAATAATTGAATGGAAATAGCGATCCAGCGAAACGGTACCTTTATCATCTCGTCGTCATGCGAAAGCCGGACTTGCTTTGTAGGGAAATAATAGCGCGAACTCAACTTCAGCATTCAAAATTATATTTGTAACCTTTACATAACAATGCTGTAGGTCGCGACAATGAAGTTTGCATATTCCTGGCAGATTAAACGAAATCTCTCTCGTTTCGTACAATAATTCTCCACTTGGAGTTTCGACTTATGTTCGAAAATGCAGGCGCGATTTACACATATTATATCTTTACTACATCCAGAGCAACACCGAAAAATACAGCGTGTCTAGATAAGCTCAAAATGTTCAAATTTTCCCTTGCTTCCGATCGATAATAAACATTTGTTATGAAATTTCGTAAAAGAAAGATCTGCGAAATGTTGACTTTCCAGAATTTAGCTTTATTTAGTTTTAATTAAAGTGAAATTAATTTGCGGTAACTATAGTTGCAAGGAGCTTGATTCGACAAAGCGTAGAAGTTTCAGGAAAATAGAATCAACATAATAGCGAAAATTCAAACTTGAATTAATAATTTAGGAGCATACCAAATTTCTGTTATTTCAAAATAATTAAATTTGTCGGAATTTATTTAATATCCAATATTTTAAAGTTTGAAAATCTTGGAATAGTTCCTATGTTCAATGTCCAAAAAACGTTTCAAAAACATCCTCAGAACGTTTTTAGGACATCGGACACAGAAAGCGTCCCTAGAACGTTTTTAGAACTTTCTAAATTTGAAAATTTAAATTTGAAAACTACACTTAAAATTGACTGGTGTCCAGTTGGTTTCATGAGCCACGCAATTTTTTCTCGAATTTCTTTTTACGCGGATTGATTATCTGCTTAAGATTGTCTCCTATATTCTCAAGGTACTTATTAAAATATAAACCCCTTGGAAGAGAGAGGTTTCCGGCTATTTAATTGGTCGAATTTCAACAGCGAACCGCGAGAGAAACTTGCCGGCAATTTCCGAGGCCGGTAACAACAACAGCGACAGCTCGGCTGCCAGTAAATTCGAAGGGGAAGGAGAGTTGAAGGAATAGAGTGAGAAGCTGAATCTTATGAATGGTATGCGCAAGTGCGAGAGTAATAGGGGTGAAGGAGAATTCAAGAGTATGAAACCAGAGTGGGAAAGAGGTTGAAGGGGCGGCAAAGGGGTTGCTAAAAGACGGAAGGTGGCGGCTGATGGAGGGTGGGATGCTCCCTTGCATCTCGAAATAATTCCAAAGACGAGAATTATACGGATCTGAAGAGATAATGGGATGCACCTAAGGCAAGGGTTTGTAAGAAAATAACGGAGGATGGTCAACTTGTATTTGTGTAAGAGAGAGAGAGTGTGTTCTTTTAAAAATGTTCTTCTGCATCTCGCTCACCTGCACAAAATGCAGATCCAGATTCTGATTGGCACAATTATGCCCGAACAACGCCTTGCTCATAAATTTTCTCTCCCGTTTACAAAAACGCAGAAGATGCTTCAACGGGAAAGAGAAAATGAATTGGAAAAATTTATTCTGAGGAGAGGAATAAATTACTTATAAGCTTATATTTTTGTCTTATCTCCTTCAGAATAAATTCCATTTTCGAAATTCATTCATAATTTAGGGGAGACGGCGCACATAACAGAAAATTCACGATTAAAAGTAAAATACTAAACTAAAATATGGTAATAAAATACCATCTCGCGTAGATCAATGTCTTATCTATGGGTGGGGGTAAAATAATTAAAGTTAATTAAAATACTGAATTCCAAAAAATATAATATAATGTTTCCTAAAAATATTTATACCCGAATTATGAAATATTTATTTTCATCTTCTATTAGTCGTACTTCACTGAATTATTTAGGAGTGCAGTAAAATCCTGGACACATTTGTGTTCGCTGTCTCTATCTCTTTTACACTCGATATGGTTGGCCGCTTGCCATAACATTTACATTTCCGCGAGAGAGTTTCATTGTTCCGCACTTTCATAGGTTAGCCGGGTTACACGCAAGTCCCATTGACGTGTGTGTACAGTGTATAAATGTGAGAATTCTAACGAAGATTTGATTGAATACAATTAATGTCAGTTAAATTCTTGATGGTATGTAGATTGCATGTAACTGGAAGCTTATGACTTGCCAAGAATTTATCATCGTGATTAAATGCTTCAATTTTAAATCGTTGGCATTTTTGTGGAAACTTAATCTTATAAGAGGTTTATGAGGCTAATATGTTGAATTAAAACCACCCCAATGCTCACCAGACTGAGAGTCCGTGTGGCAAAGATTTTTTTCAAAGGATTTTGAACTGCTTCTCTATTTGCAAAAACAATTTCTCTTACCCCCATTAATATAATAATTCCAAGCGTATTTAAAAAAAAGCGTATTTATAAAATAAAAATTTCATATGAAATATGAAATGAGTTTTAGATTCTGATGAAGTATGAAATAATATGCTTCTGCCCTTTCACACCCGTCTTTTAAACTGCAGTACATACTTTTTGAAGGAATAATCAGATTGAATTGCAAAAGGGGAGAAAATAGAATTTGCAGAAACTACAAAAGTCGTATAATGTAAAGTTATGTTCCAGTAACGAGCGGAACCTCGAATATTCTGAGTTTTCAGAAGCTAGTGCAAAAAACTATTGGCACTCGAAGCTCTTCGTGTTCGATATCTTTGGCTCGCATTCTTTGCAATTGCGGTTGCAATTGCGACTAGGAATCATCGCCGTCGTAGAAGACGCGACTTGCTCGTATTTGAGGCACGATCTTACGACGCTTCTGGAATTTATACCCAGACGTTATACCGGTTACCGGTACGCTCGCGTTTTATTCACATATTTATCGAGTGGAACTAGCGAAGGGAACTCCGTAGCATTCAGCGAGATTTTCGATGAATTGGCAACGTGATGTAAAGATGTATGTAAGATAGACGGATACAGATAGAATTATTTGTAACATCATCTCATGATGGGCACTACTCCATACGCATAACAATATTGAAGAATAAAATGTTTTATGGTTTCAAATGGACTGTCAGTATATCTAGAGTACTCGTGTTAAATTAATTCTCCAGTGTATTACAGAATTTCATTTTAATTAATACTGCGTAATTTGATATCCAATCAGTTTACATTTTAAGCTTGACTGATTGAAGAGAAATAAAAAAAATAATCAGAAATCATCTCTGATAGAAACAAATTGTTATTGAAGTTTTCCTAACTCTAATTGAATGTAGGAAATCTCGAAAATACTATATATATATACTCTCATGCACAGCACACTGCCTCAAAGCTCATGAATGTGAGCAAATTGATCAGTGTATGTACTTTTCCTCTGCAGTAAAATGCTGAATTGCAATATTGGAATTTCTTGCAAGTAGATATCGGTTCCAGCCTTGATCCACATTGTGCACACAGACAACCTCATCTGTACAGCAATTGTTTTACACGCTTCTTTAAAATCGATCCACAAACACGGCGCAAGATTTTCGGAAAAGAATTTCATATTGAAAAAATTGTTAGGCTTTCCCAACGCCATGTTTTTATGTCATAGATTCTCGTACTGTGTTTTGTTACAATATTCTTTCCAATAATTTTTTTAAAAAACAAAATCTTTACAGAAAAGCTATGCTCTCTCTATTTGAACTGATAATTCTTCTTTCAGTCACAATTTTTTATAGATTATTAGCAAAGCTAAAGTCGGAGGACTCACCTTGTCAGTTTGTACGTTTCCTTATTTGGCTGAAATTTGGTGCTCTTTAAAGAACTATTTACGGAATCTCACGTCTTTATCGCCACCAATGGGATGCAAGTCGTCGACGACGTCTTTGGAACTCAGGGAAGAATTCCTATATTGAACGATGTCTAGAAGATTTTCACAATTGATCACGTATTTATTCGGCGTCTCGAGTATTCGAAAGATCATAGCGGAATTTTTGGTACCCTTAATTCGATTTCATAGGGGTTGTTTAATAAATAATTGAAATCAATATATTATATTATAATATATATTATAAAGTATATAATATTATAAGATCCTCTTTATGATACGCGAGTAGAAATTTCCGAATCTGTCCCCCCGATCTGGGCCTGACCGGGCTACAAAAGAATTTCTACACGGGTATATGGATATTTCCGTAAGACTTGATCTGAATATTTGTAACGCAAAAATGGCTACACGAATTTCCATAAGCTTTTGTTTCTATTTCAATATAAATTTCCATGCAAATATTCAGTTACAGAAAATTGACATTTCATGTAAAAATGAATATGAAAAAGTATAATAGTAAATATTTATTAAACTATAATAAAAGAATAATATAATGAATAAATAATAAAAACAAATTCCGTTATTATAAAAATAAGTTAAAAATAGAGCTGCACAGAGAATAGGATCAAATTTGTAATTCCTACTTGACATCAGCCATTCTTTCATAAAGAAGTCTTTGAAAAAGTTGAACTATAGATGCGTATCTAGTCTTGTAAGATAAGAAAAGCCTAAGTGCACTCGATGTATTCCAAACTTCTTTGACCCACCTTCAGTATTCGCCACATTGTTTCCTCATCGTTTTCAATCAACCTTCAATATATGTATAATCATGACACCACACTAGCTGAACAGATATTATCAAATTATTTTCGCAATTTGAAATTAATTTGTAATTAAAGAAACGTTCATCATTAAGCAAAAAAATGTTATTTTCGTCAAAAACAAATCTTGCCTCTTCTATATTCATAGTTTCCATCTAAATCAAATTTCCCACTGGTATACATGTTTCCATTTCCGCAATCAAAGCTTGAAAATTATTCTGACATATCGCTTTTTTGTTTTGTTAGAATTTCAGCATTTTTTATTGAAGTATCTTTCTTGGTGGAAAATTAATGTTTCTATGCAATTTGTACTCTGTCACTAGAAAAAGGAATTCTCTTATCTGGCAAGTACTAAAAAGTATGAACTCTTTTGTATTTTGGAACACAAAATTCAGAGAGAACGGCCTTTGGAAAATGGGGTTGGGAGGGAGAAGGAGAAAACGACCAAGACAACGACGACAACGACCGTGCGGAAGATAATAGAGGTCGAAGGATCAAGACGATAGGAATCAGAATGGACAAGGGCAGGGTTAGCAGGCTGATATTGTCGGGCGGGGTGTGGAACAAATAGTCATTTCGGCGATGAGATCAGCCTGTCGAACTCGGCACCGTATCTTGCAATTGTCGTTTCTTCAGATTGGCAAAGTGTTTCTGAAGATAAAAGCACTCCCTTTCCGAATCACTGATTTTGCAACAGATAACATTTTTTTCAAGAACTCAACATTGGAAGAAGGCGAATCCATTTGAATCGTTTATATTCCTCGACACGCTGTTGACATTTGGAAATCAAGAGACAAATCATAGAGATATTTATCACATATTAAATACACTAATGATTAATGATGGAAAGTAAATATTAGAAGTGTGAAGTATTTGCTTTACTGCGAACTTTGTAATTACATATATCAATTTGCATGATGAATGGTGCACAGTGGATATTCAAACTAATTATATGGATAGACACATAATTTAATAACAAATATATTTATATATTAAAAATGTAAATATGAAAATTTTGACATGTAATTAATTATACTTATTTATACGAGGATATTTGTAATACATTGACCTACTTTTCACGTGCAAAAATTATATTTTTATGACCAATGCCTTTTTATATACCAGTAGATAAAATTTATTGAATGAAGGAGAATTTCAGAAAATGGATTCTGAAAGACATGATAATAACTATAAAAACATTGACAATAAGTTCTTAACCGAATTTTATTCTTATTTTACAACCGTATCCTTCTTGTTCTATCTGTTAATAAAATCACTATTTGTCCTCGTTTTCCAGCCATCGACTTGCTCGATCAGCGGTGACGATATTTTAGGATACTTTATCCTTATTCATCGGTTCGGGAAATAGCCTATAAAGAAGTACTTTATTGCTATGATCCCAGAACCGGAATAGGAAACTTCTTGCAACGCCGTCCTAGCATATTGATTTGCAAATGAATGTAAATAATATTTTACTATTTTTCAATCTAAATGTTTATGTATTAGCAGCGGAATCTCGCTAATTAAATTTTGTTTAACTCCAGCAAATAACTATAGAAAGTTCTATTACCTCTTCACCATTTCTGGATATTTCATAAAATTTCATATTCATGACAATATGTTATTCATATCTCATTGTTGTTTGTTGGTGAATAATAGTCCCTAGAAAATTGAAATTAGTATTGAGTTGAAGTTCCTCTATTTAAAAAATACCTTCATTTGTATTAACCTACCTCTGTTATTTCAACAAAGATTTGCATTTCAAAGTTGTTTTTATTGCATATTTTTATATCGTCGCAATATAAACCTCCAAACTATATATATATGGGAACAATTTTGAAATATTATTCAAAACATTTCACATCATTTCTACACAAAATGTTCACCAATTGAGATACGTAAAGTAATATTTTTTCATAAATTTTCGATTTAAATAAAAATCCAAACGAAAAATGTTTGAATACAATTCCCCATTTTAAAACAATTATTACAATTAATTTATTTCCAAGTCCATCGACAGAAGCGTCACTTGCCTCCGAACTCTATGGATTAATGAAAATGTCAAATGCTTCTTTCTCCTCCTTCAATCTCGAAGAATTATATGTAATGAAAGTTTGAATCTTAATATCGAGTTTTCTGAGAGCGTCTGGAGAATCACAATCGTGCCAAGCTGGGGCGAAAGAATAACACGATAGTAGTGACTGAGAAGGTGATATCCGGTGAAAGGGAATGGACTAGAGTAATTTCAAAATCCAATAAAAAGTCTGTGATTTTGGCAAAAGATCACCAGCGCTTAAGAGGCTTGGCTGTAATGCCAACTTTTTTTTTATCTTCAATTTCACTACGATATAAAACATTTAAACATTTTTTCAGACAGGAAGATTCGTTTATTCGAATAAAGTCAATAGAAACGTGTTTTTAGGTCATTTTTCATTCACAAAAGTCAAAAAAAGCCTATTATTCCAAATTTTTTTTCCTGCAAAATTCAAGATTTACAATTTTTCAAGTGAATTTTAGACCATGAGAATGTATCAAAGAAGAAAAAAAAACGTTACGAAATTCAGCTTTTGTGGAAGGAAAAGGAAGATTAAATTCACACATCTTAAAAGAAACCACGGTTACACCTTTTAAGCCGACTTCAGTTCCTTTCACACGGTAAAAGTAGAAAATGATGTTAAACATCAAACATAGGTTGGACTTTTATATAAAACCAGATATTCTCCAGAAAGTCCAATTTTCTCGATGTTATGATTTGTGCCATTATGAAACTCTGGCACTTTGCTTTTGAAGTTATAAACTCAGAAAGAAAGAAGATTCTGCTTCCCTTTCAACAAAAAGTATCAACCCTCCGTAATAGTAAAATTGTCTGAACAGTTTCAAGTAAAATAAACTAGTTGTGAATTCGTTCCCGAATGTTTTATTTAACTGTATTTATATTTTTGTGTGCTTATTTGTTGAGCACTTTGCTTCCTGAATTTATCTACAACTGTCTTTGGTTATAGTGGCGACAAAAAACGGTGACATCCATCCATCCACAAATGCATACAAACATAGAAATACATACATTTGGACAATTGATTACAACGTTCTATTAGACGACATTTATCAATCGAGGAAAGTTTAATTAAACTACTTTAAAAATATTGGAAAATGTAACGACTGCAAAGCTTCCTTCGTGAGGAAGTAAAAATCAATACTATAATTAGAAAGTATTATAATTTTCTTTATCTTTCCATGTCTCAGTCTAAATTAAAAAATTAATTCATTAGGACGTGAATAGATTCTACAAAAAGTAATCCAACTTTTTTACCCTCTCTAACCATCGTATGAAAAAAATAAACGCTTTTGCAAAAAATATCCTTCCCGTAAAAATGTCAAACGATCTTCTCACAAAATGGACAAAACGACTTTTTGATGGTTTTACTTTACAGAGAGTGGAAAGACAAGTTATTAAAGTTAAAAGTAATAATTATTTTCTGCATTTTCTCGTAAGTTTCCTATTTAATTGGATGACGCTGGAAAATAGCGAGTGAAGAAAAATATAAAGCTCATAGATTTGAAAAATAATAACATTATATATATGTAGTTACCATTTCTTAGATCCTTCTGCATTCTTGATTATTTCTGTCATCTTTAAGAGGAAAATATATTTTCCCTCAGCGGATTACATTTTGAGGAATCCAAATATCCTACTTTTCTTCATCTCCTTTCCTCGCATTGCCAGCAAGAGAAACAGTGTATCACAGGAACTTCTGCCTCTTCGCGGTCGCGGTTTAAAGGTGGAGGGTAAGACGTCGTCGTAGATAACGCAAGTTGAAGCCATTTAGATAAAAGTTATATTAAATTTACGCTCAATGTTGATCCCAAACTAGATTCAGCAAAGTGGCTTTAAACTAAAACCTGCGGTGATATAACTGTAGTGTTGAATGGTAGCCTGCTGAATATGAATAGCTCCATAAAAAGTGATAATAAGATTAATAAGGACGATAAGTTTCGCACCTTATTTTTTTTTAGCTTTAAAGTCCAGAGGGGTCTCAAGAAGAATGACTACACTGCTTCTAATTTTTCACAGTCACACAAAAATATTAATATCCAAGATCAGCAATCCTTTTTTTTCTCACTTCTGCATCATAGATACGTCGTACACAGAATTCATGTGTTTATGCACCTCTGGAAAAAAAATCAGATTTCGCCAGTGCTCAAGTGCCTGTTATCCGACTTTTTCGGTACTTGAAGCGGACAGAAGCCGGAAAGACAATAAATATTCGATGTTTATTTAACTTGCCGCAGAAAGAGCGAAAATTCTCTCGTATAAATAGAACCAAGTGAAAGGAGTCCCGAGGGAGGCTCAGGGACTAGAAACGGATTTATAATGCGGTGTGGGACCCGTTGATGAAAAAAGACAAGAAAAACGATTCAAGAGACCCGGAGGCCTTTTTCAGATTCTCTTCCCAGTGCCATTGGAGCTGTTTTTTTTCCTGTCCCTTTTCTCGTATACTTCAACACTCAATCTTTAAAATTCTATTCCTATTCAATAAATTGGTTCCCTTCTTCTTATACTCTACTTATTCCTTCTCTAATTTTTCAACCCTCTTTTCCATCCTTATTCCTGGTGGAATTAAGAGGGAAGGGATCACCGCTTGTGAAAGTATTAGAATATTTAAGATTAGAATATTTACTAATTGAAAAGATACCGTATATAATTATGACAAAAATCTGTAGTTCTATAAGTATATTGACGAACTTCATCCAATATACTGAATACGTCCTTTATCGATGGGGCGTATGTTACTCACTCTTTTTGATCACGTTCCCAGGTTGGGTCATAAAATTGTTTTACCGCTCTCACGGGCACGTGCATTGTGGATTGTTGTAAAACCAATATATCCAAAAAGAAGTTCGATGTGTGATGAGCGAGTGCAGGAAGCATGATTCACGGTGCGAAATATTTTATTGACAAAATACTGATATCGTATAAAAAAAGGTACATAAAACTCTATTGTGCTTTAGGCGTTTTTTTGCACGCGATGAATCATTTGTTCTACTAAAATGTAATTTGGGATGGAATTATGGCCCACAGCTATTATTTTCAGTCTTAATACAATTTAGTATAAAGCAGTATAAAGTATGACTCGGATACGCTCGTTCGATTTTGCGTGAGAGTGACTATAGTCACTCTCACGCACTGTAGATTGGTATACCAATCTACATCGCTGTATGTGTAGTTTATTAACAATAGAGTTCGTTCTATTGTGTAAATTATCCAGTGATAAACCGAGGTTGACTCCGGTACAGCCGCGAAATCAAATTCGGAAACCGTAGTTTCTCGGCGACAATGATATCGGATTAACGCGACCATGAGAACATCCCGCGAGAAATTATTACCGATCGATAACGGTAACAACACGACGAATGCTGCATTCCTGAAATTCGAGCTCTCCACTTTTAGTTGTTCCTGTCTTGCGATTAATTAACAGTCCCTCTGGTGTTCCAGAAATAGAGACAATTTCCCAGGTGACATTTCGAGGCGATTCTACACCACTGGGAAAATATTCACAAATGATGCTTTGAAATACTGCAACTGTAAAATGTTTATTAGTGTTATTTAGCATAAGCGGTTTTTACTCCAAGGAAAATTTAATTTCAAGTGGAAGTATTTGGTTAATTACTGTAATTGTTTAGTTAATTGAGTTTTGTATCTCATAACATTTCTAAGTCCTTGATAGCTTCGAAAGTTAGTGCCAATGATGGGCAATGTTGTAATATTCGTAATCCTCGTGCTAGGAAGTTACAGCTTCCAAGCCTGATGGTTCGATCGTTAGAAGGATTCAGCTCGAGAGTATAAGATCCTTTGAGGATCAATATTTCATTTGCATATAGTTCATGGAATAGCAATATTGACATCGTTATACCGAAATTGATGTGGCCGTGATTCTTGAATTTTAACAACCTCTACTATAAACTCAATAACTCACTGTATATTATTTCTCCTTCTTTATCACTTATTTTCTCCAGTAGACAT
>JAUEJJ010000046.1:4108022-4120964 GCA_032164275.1 Synergus coniferae
AAGAGAAACTGTGTTTAGATTCTGAAAATCATTTAATTTCATTAAGTTATTTGTTTCCATTTCGTGAATTCACACGAATTGCAGTTGCGTTGTAGTTTGTCCAATTTAACAGTTTTTGCACTCTGTGTTTCTCCGGAAACAGATTTCCGTGGTGCCACCCTCTAGTTACACCGGATTGTGTACCATTCAAACCTTGTAAACTAGACCGAGATTTACGTTTCTACCGAACCAGCACTTCTCCATTAGTTACTGTAACGCAAAGCATAATTTACAATTAGTCAGAAAGCAATGACTTGATGGCAGAATAATCTTCTGACCCTTTTCACTTAACATATGAGATGCGGAAATGAAGACAAGCGAAAATCGCCTAAATTAATGCTCTTCGTCGTGCGCTGAATCTGTTTCTAAAATCCACTATTTATGTACTATATTTTATTAAAACTTAACGAGAGTTATTATTTTTTGAATAAAATAATTTTCTCCCGTATAATATTTCGTCTGAAAATTCTGCAACAGAATTAGTTCCAAATAAAATGAAATATCCGTACAGATGGTGCCACTTTTTATGTGCTTTCCTTGAATTCAAATCTGCAACAGACGTCAACTCCATATTCCTTTTTTAATCACTTTTTCGTTTTAATAAAAGTCATAGAACTCTCACCTACTTTCGCGTTCCTGTTTGAAAAGATTGTGGAACACAGGAAAAGATTATTGGACCAACTCCAGTGGAGTAAAACGCGGAATAAAAGCGTTACGGAAGTCGACGTTTTTGCAAATCTAGCCTTGCCAGACGATAAACTCGACAGTGATGCGACAGCTAGCAGTTACGCTAATGGTATAGTCGAGTCTGAAAGGTCCCCTCGCACAAAACAAAAAAATATGGAAAATTTGTCTTACTTAAGACACAAAGGAGAAAAGGAGAGAAATATTGACATAAGGTGATTGCAAAAGACCTTCACGATCTCTTTCGATGAATAAATTTTCTCATTTTATTAAATTGTACTCTCTAGAGCTCTGAAATCGTATTTATTGGTTTGCAGTATTTTAATTCACGTGCTAAGAAAGATAGATAAAAGAATTTTGCTCTAAATGAAATAAATTAAATCCAGTAGATTTATGTATCAAGTTATAGAGCAGCTTTTACATTTCACCAAACTTTATTTGCTCGTCCATTACACTATACCAATTTTACTAGAACGAGGCAGTGATCTTTCTGTCGGTCCAGTAAAGAATATGTACTCTCAAGACAGTCTATGTAATACTGAGAGCATGAAACTTTTGGACCTCTGCCAAACAAGCCAAAAACACAATAAAAGATGCTTGGTTACGGCGTGATCCTTCATCGTATTGTATTTTAATTAACAGATTGAGCAACACTTTAAATCATTTAATAAACAACAAACTTTTCCAATTGAGTTAAAAAGTGTGCATTTGAGAAAAAGTCTTATATAACGGGGATAAAAAAAGATTATAAATTGCTATCACACATTCAGAGATGTTGAAAAGTGTCCGGAACCTTGCCTTTGCCTTTTGGGATGTTGGGGCGTATCCAGAGGAAAAAAGGGTGTAAATCCTGCGAAAATAAGTTTTCCCGACGGTACTTCCGACTTTATTCTCCATTGTACCCCACAAGAATTCCTCTCTTTATCTTCTTCTTCTTGTTCTTCGTCTTCTTCTTTTTCTTTGACATTTCTCTTTAGAGTATTGGAACAAAAGCATATAGGAATAAGTTGAAGGTCAACAGGCCCAAAGTGGAAAGTCGTATGTCTGTTCAGTGTTTGAAAAACAAAGAACAATAGAATGAGAGAAATCCCACGTTTATCTTTTGTTTCCCAGGTGCTGAAGAGAGATACACGATTTCGCAACTCGAGTCTGAAGGTCAAGGATCATAGAACGTAAAGTAATAATGCAAAAAAATGAAAGATAGAGGAAGGAGAAAAGTGGCAAGAGAAAGAACTGCTGGAGAAAAAACAAGATGATTTATTTCTAGTAAGGTTACCCTCAACTATAAGTCAAATGAGTCCGATAACCATGTTCCTAATCGCAGCACCGTCTGAACGCCACCAAGTTGGTCTTGTGCCAATTCTTGTACGTAGCCCAGGAACAAGACGTGGTAGAAACCGGACGACCGAAAAAGCCAAATGAAAGGAAACGGAAGCTTTCTAGATGGTAGATAGGGTTAAAAAACTGGCGAAAATAGAAAATTATTTAATATGGTGCTCTTTTCAGACAACATGTCCAGGAAACAAAATTCATTTTTGTAATTTTTTACTCGGTGCGAGTGAGCACATTTTTTTTGGGACGTGGTTTTCACTTTGCATGCATTTATCTGCACGTGCGATTTGTGGTCTGATCGACATTTAAAACAAGAAAGCTGTGACACGTGTTTGTTATTTTCGCCGGCATTGGGATCAAGGCTCGCACAATCAAATCCATGAAATTGCTGTCTGGTCCATTCATCTTGTGCACTGATTTTTATTCGAATGTTCACAAGTTTTCGGATAAAAAGAACGAAAAAAGAAGACACGTCCTATATAATCAATATATCCCAAATATCAATTTCCCAGATGAAAATATTTCTGAATTGGTTCCAAATTGATAATCAGATTAAGACCACAGTGATTGCTTAAATGTTTACCGATGAATCTCTTACTCCAGTTCCCTGCAATTTATACGGCTTTACTACTAATGGTTTCGAGGATAGGTTGCTCACCGCGTTTAAAACAAACGACCGGCCATGTGTCCCAAACCATTTGTCTTTTGGTCAAGAACGAAGACGAGGAGTTTATTGCCTCTTTTAATCACTTTTATTGCCTGATTCGTAAACTAGATTGCGCCCAACCAGAATTGAATACTGTCGTTAGATATTATCAGTGAAATTACGCACGCTATAATCAAGAGAGAGAGAGAGAGTTCAAGGGTAGAAGATAAGTAGCGAAAAAGTCTTATTAGAATCTTTATATCGAGACGATGTTATTTGCAATTTCTGAAAAATGATTTCAGACTTCCTCAATGTTCAAATTGTGTAGAAATTCTCAACAAAAGTTACCCTATACACGTTTCTGATGGTTATTTCTGATTCAATTGGCTCTGGGCCGAGAAGCCTTTTTGTAGACCATTTCCCTTCATCAGGTTTTCAGATACTTTCCTTTTAAACCATTTGAAATTGCATGAAATGAATTCAATGGCCAATGAACCCTGACCGAATTAATACAGCTGGAACTTTGACGTCAAAACTACTTGTAGTACTCGAAGTATTTATGAAAAATGGTGACAGCCGTTTAAATTTTTATGACCGAAATATAACGACTCGACTGAGAGAGAAATCGTTCCATTCAACCAAACGAAGCGAGGAAAGTCTAGCTTTTCTCAAATACCCCAAGTAAAGCGCATTATAAGCGAATCAGGTGCTCATGTCAAATTCATGAACCACTTTTATTCTGAATCCTCCAGTCCCAACTCTTCAGGACTATATATAGATAGACCATATTTTATGAAGAATGTTATATGCAACGCGCAGGAAAGTATTAGAATCTGCAGTCATCAGGTGCAAATACAACTGAAATCAGTCGAAAATTACAACCAGATACTTGAAAGACTCATTCTGGAGTAGACATGGTTGTAAAGGACGACGGGCAGGTGTTTGTTTTCAACGTCACGACGATGAGATGTAATATACATGCTCGACTCGTTCGAATTCGGACGGATTTGCATCAAGTGGTCGTGCTTTCAAGCATCTGCAACGCCCAGACCTTTTCGTTAATGCAACACAAGAGCTTTTGCAGTGACGACGTTCTGCGTAATGGAAGTGACTGTCGTTCCTGCCAAATAGGGTTTCTTCAATTCTCAAGAACCTCGAGGAATAAGTTTACGTTCTAGATAAATCTTTATTTAATTTGACAAGTGTAATGAATGCAGAGTCAACGCGAAAGTTAGGGAAATCGAATTCGTCCACTAGAAAGAGATAGAAGTCCTATCCTCTCCTATTCAAATTAAACCAATGAAAACTATAAGACGTTTCTAAATTATGAGGCATAGAAGTTTCGCAATTACGAATTCAGAGAAAATCTGTCAAAATTATGAACCTCTGATTATCCTCTAAATTATCTAAGCTTACAGGCTTTACGAGGATATGGAGAGGTCTTATTTCAATGCATACAAGCCATCATTAAAACCTAGTTTTGAAGCTTAAATGAGGGTTTAAAGTACAGCCTTCATTTACATGCAAGAGTCAAGATTATCTGCAAAACATGTTTACACCTTTGCAATTATAGAAAAATTTCTAGATCCTAAACTTGCAAAAGTAAGTCCAGAAATCTAGATTTTGATAGGTATTCACCGCGTCTATAATACCCGAGGGTGGAATGAGGGTTAACTACGAAACTTTGCGCTCAGACTTCATGAAGCCCTTTAGAAAGATTAGATTAATCCATATACCTCGTATGTATACAAAGTTTCACAGTAACTTTCACAAACTGATGAAGATTTCGAAAATACATTCACGGGGCAAAATTTCTTATTTTTAAGAAGAATTTTATTTTCTGAAATATAAAATCCACTTGACTCCCTAAAGCACTTACGTGAAATTTAAAGCTCTGCCGAAGAAGACTAAAGTTCGACTCTACAAAATGAACACCAAGATCCCTTGAACAAACTTCTTCCTACTTAAGGTGCACGCTAGTTGCGTGTTGAAAGCAGGATTTAAGCGAGAGATCGGATACCTTAGATGTCACGCTCCGGCAAGTTTTATGCACTTTTTACTGACCCTTCGACCCGAAGACCTGGGAACTAGCTGCCGACCAAGGGGATGAAGACCCAATGTAAAAAATGAAACAGTGGAGGGTTCATCGCAAGCCTCTCCATACATTATTCATCGCGAATCATGACTGATACTTCCGACGTGGCATTTTTACTAACCGATTTTACTTTCAACTCACGCTTTGATGATTCTTGCGCTTCATCTTACGTTAAAGAGTTTCGACAAAGGGAATGGCGATTCACTTAAAATTTCATTGCATAATTGATTTAATGGAGTTTACTGCTGCTTCAATTTTCCCGATTTATGCACACCTAAAGAATGTATTTAATTACTGAAAATCATAAAATAAAAGAGGCCACTTTACATTCAATTCCCCTCCTCTTTTCAACATTTTCGCCATGAATTTGTATCTCTAAATTGAATGTTCTGAAGCGTTACAGCACTCTTAAAAATGTCAATATGTATTATTGGCTGCACTACACCTCTTTCATGAAAACTCGAATAATTGCCTTTTCGTTATTTACTTCCAATTTATTCGATACTATAAAGGTATAAATTTCAATTCTTTTTGTTTTCAGTCGTAAATTATAAGTTTTCTATATACGAGGAATATGAGAACGTAATCAATAACTAATGCATAGTTTCAGTGAAAGTTGATTATTTGACTTATCAAGTAGAGAATACTTTATTACGTCCACGTTCACCGACAATAATAATTATTTTATTTTCCCTTAATGTGTCTCATAATTACAATTTAAATGTTAACTCGACGAGAAAAAACGTCGGAAGTAGTAACGACTGTTGGGGTCAAGCATCACGTCCGTCGGGCTACAGGCAGAACAATATTTACGGAAAAATCCCATCGCTGCCTCTTTCTCTCTCTCTGTTTGATATTTTGAGTGACGTTTGCCTCAATGTGCATTAATGACGATTCTACCGAGAATCGAGAACTTGAGAACTCAAGCGGGAATTCAGATGAGAAGAGACGATCACAACAGGAGAGTGAACCTCAGCCCTGATTGTACAAATGGAAAATTTTCTGCACAATAGGTCCCATTAGCTTCATTACTATCTAGCCACAAGTCTGCTGCGGAAGAAGTTGCTCTTATTCATCTGCACATGCAAATAGCTGGATACGCCGATACATTTTGTACACGTAATGCGGCACTGAGAATAGTGCAAATGGTAGACACTTGCTCCCAGGCGTAATCTCTGCGGTTGTACTCACCAACAGTACCAAAGCCGTCACGTTCGACATTCGACATGCACTCCTTGCACGTCGCAACCTCTTGGTCCGTTTATGCCAAACCACTTGCTGAAGGGTCCTTCAGCGGATGTCCCTCGAGTGCGACCCAACGCTTATTCCCGTAAGTGGCGCTTCCAAAGGGGTGGTGGATGCTGGTGCGAATGCGGATAGTTGTGCTGGTTTGTCCGAAGCGTCAAGAGTAACGAGGTTCTACGTTTAACGAGCCATACCATACTATTCTCGTCTTTCACTGAACTTGCCTCAATCCTAGCTCAAGAAGCAGTGAATCATCCACTCAGGATAGTGTATGGCACTGAAAAGAAATCGCATCAAGATTTTTCTCACTTTTTTCAGGCAGCAACGCAGTTTTATAGAAAAAAAGTTTAATATTGTTCTTATCATATTTATATTATTTTTGTCACGTTCAAGAATGTTCTTTTCCTTCCTTGCAGAGAAAAAATTGGAAGTGAAGACTCTCGTACCATTTAATTTTCTTTGAGGTCACTTTTATAGCACACTACACATCCGCGCTTCTCTTTCAAGTAACTTCAAGTAACTCTTTCAAGCAAAGAATACACATTTTTCAAATTTTCATGCTTTATATATACTGTTATACCTAAGAAGTGAAAATAGAACTTTATAGTCCCTTTTATATTTCTGTCTATGAAAAAAACAAATTTTTTATTTTCAGCTTAATTTACACCTAGGAAATGCATTTCCTTCTCATTCGAAAATTTGAAAAACCTCTTTGGTAAATCTAATAATACTCGAGAACGTTCAAGTTCAGTATAATGGTTCGCAATGGGACCTTGTCACATTGAAGTAACCGTGACTACGTGATCGTCATACGCTTTGCGAAAATGGTTACATACCACGTACGTATAATTCCTTTCCTATTATCTCTGCCCCAAATTGTATATACCATTGCATTTGGTAAAATATTAATTAAAAGGGAAAATCACATAATATTTAATACTAATATTTAAAACTAATATTTACGAAAGTATTCTAATGATTGAATATAAACTCTGAGTTAATTAGTAGAAATACATTTTCAGTTTGAACTGAAGCTTTTGTTTTAAAAGATTTAATTAACTTCTACTAATGAAGTAAAAATTGTCAATATCATTTTACCCGAACCAGAAACCGCATTGTTACCAGAAATCCGTAATTTTGCTCTTTGCCTCTCGAAAAATATCATCTTTTTCTAATTTCAGGTGAAAACGAGAATATTCTTGCTGGTGGTATTCGTGGTTTTTTTTTACTATTCGGAAAGAGTTAATAAATGCGTCTTTATCATACAGAGTAATAAATAGTGTGCACTCAGTGCGGACCACGTAGGATCAGACACGAGTGAAGCCGGGGAAGCCCTACGCTGCGATGGCACGCTTAGTTAAGTCGACTTCCACCTATATAAAGTACTCTGATCAGGGTCGACTTAAATGCAGGGTATATATTCAATATTCTATTCAAAACGAAAAATTGCATTGAATATAATGCATATTGCAATTTAAGAAATGTAGAAACCAAATTATTTCTTCTTATAATGAAAAGAAATAAATTTAACTATGGTTTTAGACTAGCAGAATGCAAGATTCTAGGTGTTGATTTACCATGTGAACAAACATCTTTGACACTTTATGAATAGACTGTACAGGGAGAATAATTCATGAGATGGCAGGCACGTGTCGTATCGCTTGATTCCCAGTTCTAAACGAGGTAAATACATAGACACTAAAGCTGGTGGACTTGCTCATGATATAAATTCTGATTGTTATGCCAATTAGGACCTAAGTAACCGAAAGCTCATTTCGTATTCATTCCAGAACTAAAATAATCCTTCAACAATGTGAACTTTTTACAATAAAATGAACTTTTAATAACAGAGAATGCAAATAATAATAAAAAGAACAATTAGAAACTATAGAAACCACATAAAAGGAAGAGTGGCTAGAAAAAACTTCACTGTGAAAAATGCTAATAAGTGTTCCGGTCATGACTTTCGACTCGTTTCATGTTTGAAATCTTAATTTCAAAAATATTCATGATCATAAATCAAATTAGCCTTCATAAAGTAGAGGTTCTATTTTCCCTGTGCAGTTTCTCTCGGAAAAGAAGAAAAAAAATTTATGAATCAACTTCTGCTAAGTCGTATATGCGTACCGTATTATGCTCTGCATTAACCATCCAGCATATTAGTTTGTAAAATTTTTACTGGCTAGAAATTTGAAATTACGGTATCGTAAACCTAACAACTTTCTTATCTCAAAACAAGTTGGTTATTATTCGTGTAGACCAAAGTACTCTGGCAATGTGTACCACTTTTAGCATAAGCGTCGGATGACCAAATTGCACATAAAACTCACAATTAAAATATAGACTTTCTTATTGCTGTCGGCTTTTATCTATTCTATGATAGCGTTATATTTTATTCCATTTTGTTATAACCACGTGCACTTTATTGAAGTTTCTGAAGAGGCTGATAGCAGTGATAACACGACGAAAGCTATAAAAACAAAAGTAGAAAACAGTAAGACGCCCTACTGCTTTTAATAAAGGTCACATTCGAATTCGTATCAGCTCGAACCCATGTGAATGTGTATATATGTGAATGCTACCTTTGCGAGAATCACAGGAAGAAAACGAAGCAACTAAATGACTTGATATCGAAAACTCGATAAAACGGATAGTGCCAATAAAGTTGGTTCATGTTCCCGTCATACCGACGTATTCCAATGTTAGTACATGGCAAGAATGCGTGAGACTATATGTCAGCACAAATGCAGAAAATTGGATTTATCCGACTATTTTCCTCCAAGAAAATTAATTTTTAACTCTCTTCAATCTTCACAAAACGGATATCAAACTATATGAGTGAACCCCACAGATATTTTGAGTTCAACTTCGGATAGAATCGCCATTTCAATTTACTGTGATAATAACTAAATTACGTAATTTTGTTGCCAAGAATGAACTTATTCTATTCTACATCCTGCTAGATGTAAATTTACCTGATACCAATTTCGTGGCTCCTTCCGCTTTTCGCGAATTCAACTACTTCCAAGCTTTTCCAGAACTGAGTCAGCTTCTACACGGCTAAAACAGATAAAATAGTCGGTAAAGTCCTCCCTCTTTTTCTAAGCCGGAAGCGATCGCCGAATTAGCAGCTTCTTGTTCAAAGAACCTTACGAGCTCTTTCATTCCTTCTTCTAACTTTCTGTGTTTTTTTTTCTTTTTTCTCCTTCTCCTAAGATCTCTCTTTACTACTAATTACGTTGAAAGATTTGTTTTCTAATTCGAGTGGAGAGAAGAAAAAAAGACGCTTGAAAAAGTTGGGAGTAGAGAGGATTTACTTAAGTAATTAATAAAACGAACCACGAAAGGAACAAGTCGATCATCAATTCAGCATTCGAAACTCTAAAGTTTTTCTTTTGTCCCCTTACCGATAGTAACAGTCAAAATTAACTTCTCTCTTGAATTTCTTCAAGCTGATCTAATGATTATTCATGAGCAAATTGTAATTATTACAAAGCCGCATATTTATCTGGTCTTTAGTTCAATCACAATGACATTTACAATTACAATTTTGGAAGTCAGGAGGACTTCCAAAAATATGAAAAAACATATCCAGATAATGATTTACTCAGTAGTTGAATAAATATACATAGTTGTATGGCAGACGCAAAAAGCCTTTTAACACTTCTGACTCTTCTCACTCTTCTCAGCTTACAGTTCCTTATTAATTTATTTTCCTTTCGGACCCCACACAGAATGTACGACAGCCTGTCGATCTTCCTTTCCTGTGCACAGCTTTCTTGACTGATATTGTGATTCGACCTAAATTCACCTGATATATTTACTCTCATCCAGTAAATCCAAACGTATTGAATAATAAAATAAAGTAACTGCAAACTCGACACGAGGTTTCAAGTTAAAACATATTATAAGAAATTCAATTTTACGTTTGCAATAATAAATATTTTTCACTAAAACTAGGCCATTTACTTCCGCCTGCATGAAACGGAAATAAAGTGCCTAGTTTTAGCAAGAAATATTCATTATTTCGAGCGTAAAGTTGGCAAAATGAGATTTGTTCTCGCGTTAATTACCGCATGCTCTTAGAAGTTGAGTTGAAGTTATGTGTGTAAAAATCATTGTATGTAGAACATTTGAATAAAAAATAAGGAAAATCTCAATGAAAATGCACGAGGAAATCTTCTGTGACATAAAAGAGAATTTTTTGCAGACGATTAAGTCGCATAAAGGCATAACAAAATTTAATATTGCTAAACTTTTGTCGACTTCACATTCCCGTTAGAACCTATTTCGCATTGGCGTTACGGTTTAAAAGCATGTTCCCTTGGGAATTGCTTTGATCCACATGGTAAACGATATCGAAATATTCATTTTTTACTATTCAGGTATAAAATGTAAAAGTACGTACTTTGAAAATTTAACATAATGTAATGCAAAATTCTTCAAAGACTAAAAGTACGTACTATTAAATTTGCACTTTAAAATTTATTATCATAGTTACTATCAGTCTTTCATGCTTACTGCTCTCTTATCACTTTTTATTCTGCTTATATATATATATAGATTTGAAAACTTCTTCATCAGCGTGAAAAGACCAATTTGATCAGAACAATTTCGAAATTTTTTTTCCGCACTTCATAGTGAGAAAAGCTACAACATGTACTCACTCTAAGGACTTAAAAAGTTTCTGGGTGGGTAGAAGTGTTCTTGATTTGAACTAGAAAACTTGTCAGATAGAACGCCAGACGATAGGAAACTTGGAACTCTAAACTTGTAATCTGTTAGAAACTCTCTTGATTCTATCGGCTATCTCAATATGTGCTCTCATATACTCGAAATAACTTTGTAATTAGTTTAATGAATCTACTATTCCCCTATGGTTTACAGATTTCAAGTGATGATCAATCATTCTATCACATGCAATAACGTTGCTATAACGTATTATTTTAATTTTAAGCATTTTTTATTTTATACATAGTCAATCGACAATTATAATTAATTGACCAAAATCTTTGGGCAATGTTCAACAGGAAATAATGAAGGGATTTTCTCGTTTCTCTTGGTAATCACCATCATCCTGACTTTGGGTAACAAGTTGTTAATTCGCGAGACAATAATTTGCTAATCGTGTGATAAATCTGTAAGCACAGAATCCTGTTGTGACCGGAACGGAAATCGAGTAAAGCGGAACGGATCGATCCACGGACACGTGTATACGCCCAGAATTTATACAGGAAGCACATTATCGGTTCTGCTTGGATTCAGTGGTCGCATTTCCCTAGGGAATATCACGTCGTGACTGTGATAATTCAGGGAACTAGACTGATACTGTTGCTCAGGTATACACTAGAGTGGTATATTTCAACACTCTTGCAGTAATCCAAGTTTTTGTTGATATTCATCCTCAGCTGTTATCACGACGTTCAGAGTGATGCGAATCTTAATAATTAAACGACATTATTCAATATTAATTGTAGGAAGACGACCCCATCGTGAAGATCGCTTAAGTAACTAAAATATCTTCTAAAATTTACAGCCGAAACTCAATTAAAGTTTCCATATATCTTTGAAATTACGGGACGATAATAAAGATTTATCGCTGTGTCTATAGGAAAGATTGTATCCTGGATATTAAAGAACTCCTTGAAAGGATTGCATATATTCACAATTTAAGAATCGATCAAAGTAATTTTCCAACGTATACAAAACTCATACTACTAGCCGCACTTTATTCAATATCAAACCCATATTATTTGTATCTTTTTCTCATTGAGTTTCAATAACAGTTTAATTTAAAAGGACCCTTAGGGCGATCCTAAATTGTAAGAATCTCTTTGAAGAACGAGCTTTTAAAGAGCACGTAGTTGAGTCGAATTCCCAGCCTTCTGAATCCCATTTAATAAGAAAAATGATCGAAAAACCCTTTTTCCTTTTATCTAGAAATTTCATGATCTCAAGTATACTTACTTTGTCAATGTCTATTTTTCTTCACTAATAGACCTGAGATAGATTTTTTCCCTCCATCGGTTAAAACATTAATTAAGGAACAATCATAAAGTGCGGCAAAGAAAGAGTTTTTCGAGTATTTCTTACCGCATGGTTCAACGTCAACGGTTCAATCCTTCAATATTTTTTTGAATAAACAAAGTTTTTTGCAAAAGTACTTTTATAAAAAACTGAATACAACTGCTTAGCGTATTTTTCAGTAAATTTAAATTATCTACTGGAAATTGTTATCTACCCCAGCAAATTTTCCCCGTAAAGGACCGAGTCTACGTTTATTTTTAGCAAAACTCTACAAACAAATAATACAGAGTTTGAGGGAAAAGGGAATACTGCGGAAGGTCACGTCCTGTGGAGGTCCAATTTTCGGACTGACCTGTCGATAATTAAGGAGAATACGTGAGCTGAGTTTTGATGTTCTCACGGATCTTACGGGACAAAGACACACTACATACTATACCCAACACATTCAACTTTATAATATTTAACTGACATCACTGTAGTATAGTATCAACATTTTTCAAAATATTTTCTTATATGGAAACTACGAATACTTAATCTCTACAATATTAATTGTAATTAAGGATGTGCAAAATTGATTCAAATTAAATAAGTTTAGCTCTCTCGCTTTTCCTCACCCTCAACAAATTCGATTCGCAATTTTGAGTATTGATCCAAAGCTCGTATTCAGCTATCTGACCAACGGCATTATATTATTTATTAACGACGAATTATAAATATCCAGCTTAGAGAAATTTAATAGTTTCAATTGATGTAAATAAAATGGATCAAAATAAAATTGATCAAAATAATATTTTCAAGGTCACTCGACTCAGCTTACAAGTTAGCCAAAGTTTTCAAGCTAATTGAAGTTTTCAAATTACATAGTTTAGCTTAT
>JAUEJJ010000046.1:4121064-4131812 GCA_032164275.1 Synergus coniferae
AAACAAGTTCGAGCGAAAAAATTACTCTTTCATATTAATTTTTGTCCAACATTTTATGGAGGCCAAATCTTTAATGACATAAAATATGATAAGATTATTCGTAACATGTAGTGCAAGCAAGAGCAGAAACTAATTTATTATAAATGACCTGATTCAACTCGACAAGAACAAATGATCGAAGAGTAAATTACTCTCGTGTTTCATCCGGCTATCTTAAAGTAATTTTACTAACAAAGGTTATACCCTAAACTTTAAATGATGGAGACACATATCTTCAAACTTTAGATAACAGCAATATTGCACAGGTAGAAATTTTAATTGGCCAAAGATATTTTTCAGAGTGGAAATCACTATTTAAATTAAAAAAAGGTTGACGTTCATTCTCTGAGATTACTAAGAGTTGAATTCGCCTCTGTAAATAGAATGAGTGATTTATAATCTGGCAGAACAAAATAAAAACAATAACAATATTGGTGTTGAAATCTATGGATTAGGAAAAACCCCAATTTATAGAGATATATTTTCTATACTATGTCTATGCTATAAATGAAAATATCAAAGAGGATTAACTGATCCGAAACTCTTCAAATTTTTTTACTTTATCTATTTTTTTCAGAAAATTCGTCTTCAATGATAAGAAAAATAGTAATATTTGATTACTTAATTTCTGTTATAGGTGCAATTTTTACCGAAGATCAAAAGGACAGCCCTACAGAGTTAGCTTTCAAATACGCTGTTTACAGAATCAACAAGGACAGAAATCTTCTTCCTAACACCAGTTTGGTGTACGACATTCAATATGTGCCTAAAGATGATTCATTCAGAACTTCCAAAAAGGGTAAGAAACACTACTTGATTTATTTTACTACTAAATAAAATGAACCTTAAGTAAACGAGAAGATATATTAATATACGGAATAAGAATTGAAGGAAAATGAAGACCACTTGTATAAACTCCGAATTCAAGGATCGTGAAATGCAACCAGAAGGTACACCAACTTTCTTTGAAGAATCAAATTTACTTATGGAAATAAACCTTGTATTTTAGATGTAAATCAAAGGGAAGTAGAAATTTTGAATGCACCCAATTATTCTTATTAGCTTCTGATCTTTGTAGGCGTAATTGGACATAAAATATGAAAAACCCTTTCTGCTCCATTTTTAGTGGCACGTAATATTTGAAAGGTACGATTTACGGAAAAATGGAACATCTCCCTTGAAGTAACAGAATTCGCTATGCCTTTCAACTTATAAGTAAAAATAATGGAATATTTAAATTACCCGTCAAAAAGAAACTTTTTTCTTATATCATTTTCGATTTGTTTCCTGTCGCACCTTAAATAACCAGAATGCATAGGTTTATGTGTAAGTATACGCAAACCACATTCGAATATAAGTATGTAAATACAGAATGTAGCTAAAATGAATTTCCATCACCACTCGACATCTACAAGTAAATGCACGGGAATCTCACATCTCGTCCCGGAACTCTAGGAGACATACTCGTCCTGGATACATCCTTCCATGAAATTTTCTTCATAAATCCTTTTCTCTAGGACGTGTTTGTATCTCACAGTTGCTACATGTGTCATTTTACATTTATTTTACAGGTTTTTGCATATTTTATTCTTTTCCTTTACGAGACCTTTGCAGTTATATGTCCAGCGATAAAACTCGCAAGAATATTTTTACAGGAGGAGAGACTCGCAAACGATCTTTTTGTCAACTTTATATGCACAACTTATTCATAATGCAGATTGCAACTACGTGACCTATGGTGGTACACGTAACAGTCAACAAGGCGGTGAAATTTTATGAGAAAAAAAAAATTAATTAAATAAGCAAGCAGTAACAATTATAGGAATTAAAAGTACTTCATTTGTTTAATATTATAATAATTGTTTATTGTATGTGAAGCAGATTACCGTTTATTTATGAGTATTTTGAATTAACATTTTTTTTCATTTTTATGTTTTCATTTTCATATTCATGTTTGGTTATATGTGCGTATACTATACATTTATCTGCCCGCAGTAAAACGTTTCGTATGTCGCTAAAAGAGAGACTAATGGTGATGTAGAATGTACCATTTTTCATTTTCCATCTTTGCTTTTGCTATTTTCTTATTTCTAAAATTACGACCTCTCCCTTCTACAACAGTTCAAAACATTTCGTGTTTACAATTTTCAGAATTGTATATTTACATTTATTTTAGAGTTTGACATAACAATCAATTTGTCAGAAAAAAAAATTAAATGTATCATCTATTTCGGTACAAAGGCTTACAATGATGTTAGAAAACGTGCCAGGAATTCTTTGGTCGCAGAGAAGTAGGAAGCAAGCTGATAGAATTGTGCACGTCTCTTGCCGCAGGACGAAAGGATAGCATCGAGACGAAGCGGAAGAACCTACTTGCGGATGTATCAATTTCCTCTATACTGTCCACTGACACTACTATTCAGTCGAAAATATGTTGAGTCGTTGTCGCGATATTTTTCATCAATTTCCAGCTATATTTATTTATCAGTGACATTTACCTCGTTTGATAAATTATACTCTTCACGCTATTAAGAAATGTATGAATGTGATCGCAAGGACATAATATCAATTTTAGTATATAAAAGGTATGTTATGAAAACTTTTCTCTGTCCTTTATGCATTAAGAATCATAAATCCCTATTTTATGAAAGAGAAAGAGCCGAACTTAAGTATATTTGCGACAATCTTGAGAGATCTGGGTGTGGCAGCATTATTGCGGAGACACTTTGTGCTGTTATGTGGCTCGAAAAGAACAAAGTGTGTAGACTTGTTTCTTATTTAAGGCTATTTATAAGTCTCCGGATTCGTAAAAAACAAAGATAAATACGGAAAAAGCTTTTTTCTAATAAATATTAATAATACAACGTATTTTTAACGTATTGTTGCAGCATGCCAACAGCTATCGAGATCAGTACAAGGAATCTTTGGTCCTTCAGATCCCCTCTTGGGTGCACACATACAAAGTATTTGTGAAGCACTAGATGTACCACACTTGGAAGCCAGAGTGGACTTCGAACCCAGCTTCAAGGAATTTAGTATAAATCTTTATCCTGCTCAAGATCATCTGAATAGGGCGTTTAAGGACCTTATGTCCTTTCTAAACTGGACGAAAGTCGCCATTATCTACGAAGAGGATTACGGTACGTTCAAATCAGAGATTGCACGACTCAATCTATAATATATCGAATTCTGCATTAAAAATTTGACATTAAAAGTATGTACCTGTTTTTTTTTGTAAAAGTTTTTGGTAAGAAAAAATTCAATCGACAAAAAAGGAATCACTGATGATAAATTCAAGATATTTATCATCCATCTCTCTTTTCAATCTCTTCTTTCAATTTCCCTTTTCCAACAGGGATAAAGAATTCTCTTTTCCACCCGGATAAAAAACTGGAATTTTTATAAACAAAGAAATGATCAAATAAAAGCCGTTAATCAACTTTTACCCCAGTAAAAGAATTTCAGCCGCGAAAAGCTCTTATACTGTCAGGTGGAGAGCGACTTATCGGCCTGTTTTATCTGCAGGCCGTTTTCTCCTCTTGCAACGGCAAATAAGAACGATAATGTACTACGACAACAACGCCGACGACTACAACGACAAACCAGAGCTCGCGACGAAGCGGAGATGCAAGCGTAGCTTTGTGTAAATTCAATTAAAGTCCCCTCTGGGCTTTACATGGAGCTTTTCTTCCTTTTTTCAATTTTTTTTTTTTCATTTTTTTTTGGCACTGTTCAAGAGAAAAAGAAGTAAGTCAAGAACGACACAAAGCGTGAAACTATATCATCGTGTTGCTTCTTTTCTGGAGTATTTAATCCCATTATTATAATTTAAATTTAAAATATTCTAGAATTAGTCAACGCTTTGTCACTGTAAATAATCTTTCACTCACAAAAGACAGTGAAGAGACTAAGATAATTTTCTGCTCTTTTAAAATTAAATTTTCCAAGCTAATTTGTTTCTCCGAAAGTTAATGTTTTACTTTATAAAGTAAACTTCATATAAGTATATATATATATATATAATTTAATTAAATAATAAATTACTTCGATCAACAATTTATGTGTTTAGTCACAAATCACCGTCAGATGTGCAATATCATTGATGTACCATGAGGACGTGAATGCATATTACGTCAATTTGAGTCGCAAACACGTTATGAATACCACTTGTCATGACTCTTTTTTCTTTTCTAATAGCTGAAAAAACGAACGGATATTCACGGACTTTAAATCCATCATATCCACTCGTATTTTATAAACCATCAGGGGTAAAAACGAAAAGTGGGCGTGTTAAATACTCACGTGAAATGGGCGGAACGTAATTAATTTTTCGCTCATTGTGAATATCTCGAAAAGAGTTCGATAAAGTTTAAAACCTTTTTTTTCTACTTTTCTCTTAAACCAGAATTATTTACAACTCTTTAGAACTAAAGTTCACGTGTAATTGCATTTATCAGCACAAAAAGTTTAACAAAAGTTTAAAGTATATTTTCATGTACAATACCTTTTTGATTAGTCATTTTATTATTTCAACATTTTACAAGCATTGTTTTATAAAAATTGTACCTTTAGACCTGGAAATTAAAAATTGTAATACTGGTGCAGGCAACACTTTTAAATTGAAAAGTGCCAAGAACTAATGAGGGTGCTTTAATTTAATTTCAGGGTTATTCAAGCTTCAAGATCTTGTCAAGACTCCACCTTCGACGAAAACAGAAATGTATATACGCCAGGCTGGTCCTGGAACATACAGGCAGGTCCTTCGTGAAATTAGACACAAGGAAATTTACAAATTAATTATCGACACAGATCCAGCGCACATGCAACAATTTTTCAGAGCAGTAAGTTAAGTTTTATATGATTTTAATTTAATTGATAAGCATCATGTATAAGAGAGTATAAAGTATGAAACTAAAAACAGAGAAAAAAAAAAGAGGGAAACATCAAAAAGGTAGTGCAGTATTTTAAGTAGATAAAGCAGCTTCGGTCAGACACTCCATTTGTATAATCATAATGTAGAAGATTCTCTGGCGTTAGTTTTCTTGTGTCGATGAAAAAACTTTCTCAGTGCACTTTGAGCTATTTAATATAAAATGACGAAGAGTGCGTATCAGACTCCAAAATCCCTTCAATAGGCTATACGTAAGAACTAGTTTTCGTATAATCTTATTGCAAAGAGTACTAGTATCAGTCGGATCAAAGTTAAGCCAAAGTGGTTGGACGAATGCCAAAAGCTCCGGGGAAAGCTCTGGATTTTCGATGGTTCTTTTTACATTTCAGACAATGTTATAGGTAGGATCAAAGTATTCGTAAAAATTGATCAGTTATCGCCAATTCTAAACACAAAACTGCTCGGCAATGTAAGCCGAGTAAATAAATAGGCAAGTAATATAGGCAAGTAATATACGCAAGTAATAGGCAAGTAAATAAAATATTTCACGCTTTATCTATAAAAATCTCGTACTTGTTTGTTTCAGATATTACAACTGCAAATGAACGACTACAGATACCATTATATGTTCACTACATTTGTAAGTACTTAAATACGATACTTAATATATCGTTTATTTAAAAAATAATTTACGTTGATGTAAATACACAGGAGTCGATTTTAGTAATTTTCCTCTGTAATAGAAATTAGTACATTTAGTAATCCAGTTTCAATTTTGAAATGCATTCAAGAGATTTCCCAAAGTTTCGTTGCACTTTGACGTTTATGTAGATAGGTTGATATTTGCTCAGGAACCCAATTTGCACTGAAGGAAGCAAACAAGATGACGTGTAGACTTGTATAATAGAAATCTACCACTATCGCTAAACAATTTCTGTTTAAGACTCTGCAAATGTTATTTTTAAGATATTAAGATATATATTTATTCAAAACAAATTATTTAGCGAGATACTATTGTGCTTACAGGATATAGAAACGTTTGATTTAGAAGACTTCAAGTATAATAGTGTGAACATGACTGCCTTTCGATTGGTTGATCTTGAAGAGCCGAAGGTCGTCGAAGTTTTACGACAAATGGAACGTTTTCAACCCATTGGACACGCTATTCTCAACAGAACTGGAGTTATCCAGGTTGGTATAAAATTTTTAAATTGTTTGCAAACTTTAAATAGAGAGGCTACCTATCCATTTCAAAACTTGACTGATATACTTCTAACTTCCCTGAAATCCGATTCCACGAAAGCCAATTGTTGAATATACAATATTCTGAAAATAAAAGTACCATCGAATTAAAACACTGGTTTGAAACCAACGATTCTTTTATATTTTTACAGGAGATAAAAGTCAATTGACTTTTATTATCATTTTACATAGAGATTTACGTGAGCCGTTGCGCAAACAAATTTCAATCATCAATTAAAACATTTCGTGTTATTTGATTCCTTCGTTTAAATGGAGTATATTATTGTTTTTCTAAAACTGAAGACAATAGTGTGCATTAAAAAATCGTATATTCACCTTGTAAACATTGACGAACAATGGGTTACATCAAAACCACGTTTTTTCCTAATTCTCTTTAAAATGTACCGGGACATGTGTTTTTGTTCTCGGTTCTCATTCTTTTGAAAGATTTATTCAGAAATAGGTTTGCTTGCTTTGCCTTCAATCATAACATCACAGAGACGTAAAACATTATTAGTTAAGTAAATTTGAACATAGATCGTTTTAGACTATTATTGAATCAATTTCACATGCAAGCTATAATCCATGAGTCGTAATCAATATAATTGAATTCAGAGAACAGTCGCGTAGAGATGAATCGTTGTTTGAAAGGACTTGGTTTACACAGGCGCAATTGAAGTAGACAATTGAGTTATGCCCACTGGACATCGAATTTCTTTGAAAACAAAAAAGTCAGTCAAGAAGGACACAAAGGATTTGTGGACACTTTTTAAGTTGTTATTAATATCATTGCTAGACTTTTATGTGCGGTGGTGAAGTTATTTAATTTTATCAAATGAAAGCGCGTGTTTCTTGTCACTAAATAATGCAACACTAATTTTCCAGGCAGAACCGGCTCTTGTATATGACAGTGTCCAAGTTTTCGCACACGGACTGGCAGCACTGGACCGCAGTCATATTCTCAGACCTGCCAATTTATCTTGTGAAAAGGAAGAACCATGGGATGATGGTTTGTCCCTCTACAACTATATAAACGCAGTACGTAATATTTAAAATATTTTACAAAACCCATACAGAAAATATGTCACTAATTTCTTATGAAATTTTCCAATAAATGTACTGGAAATTTATTTCTAAACTTGGTATTGTAAAAGAGGAAGATTTGAAGAATAGCATAAAGAAAGAAAGATTTTGCAGAAAAGAAATTTTTAAAAATTGGTGTCGATACACTGAGAAAATCGTTTGGTTGAAAAGAGAGAAATATGGAACTAGAAAAAGAAAGAGGAATAAAAGATCTTGAAATGTCGAGTTACTGAAAGATTAATAAAATAATATGAGTAGATAAAGTAAAGAATGTAAAAGTATTAAAAAAGTAAGAGAAGAAAGAGGTTTATGAACTAGAATAAAGAAAAGATGTGACAGGCTGACAGGGCACATCCTTACAAAGAGCTAGTAGGGGCAATTTTAGAAGGTACAGTTGAATAACGAGGGGAACAAAGGATAAAGACTGAAGAATGTTAGACAAAATGTACCCGAGATAGAAAACAGCAAAATATTTAAATGAAAAATTTATCTCTGCGAAAAGAATAATGGAAAACTGCATCAAACCAATTTGTGAATTGTTGATTTTTTAAGAATAAAAGTAATAAAACAACACAACAAAAGTTCAATTTTATCAAAAAGTTGATATTCAAAATTCCAGTTATTTGATTCAATCAGAGTTGGAGAGTATTTCAATCTACGATT
Organism: Synergus coniferae; assembly: GCA_032164275.1. Taxonomy (NCBI): domain Eukaryota; kingdom Metazoa; phylum Arthropoda; class Insecta; order Hymenoptera; family Cynipidae; genus Synergus; species Synergus coniferae. The sequence continues at coordinate 4,128,983 of JAUEJJ010000046.1, forward strand.
CGAAAAATTCAATTTGTGTACATTAGAAAAACAAATTGTAGAAATAAATATTTATATTTTGTGAGTTCACTTTGGGATTCTTCAAATATAGGTGCTTGTATCGCAAATATACAGGTAAAAAATAAAAGTAAATGAAAATTGAAATAAGAAATGAAAAGAGTAGAAACTTGAAAAGCAAGTAATAATTCGAAAAGTACAATGAAGGAATCTACTTTTTGTACTGAGTATAATAAAAGCCGCATGAAAAAGGCGTTTCGCATTGGTCATTAGCGAGACAATAAATTCAGGAAATAATTATCCCAGAATTAAAAAGCGGCCATCTCATTAGAAATAAACATAGGAATTTTAACTTCGCCCCACATTTATGATAATAAAAATGGAGCAATTTCTTCTTTTTCATGCAAGGAATAATAGAATTTAATTTATCGAGCAATTGAGATTATTGAGAAGTCTTTATTATTCATTATTGAATGCGAGCGACTCTTCCTTAATTAATATCCGAATTCTTATCTGGCATCAGTAAATTTCGACATATTCACCCATTCTGGTTACATAGCGGAAAATCTACGTAGACCCCTGTGACACCCTAGAACTGAGTGTTTGCAAATGGATTTATGTTGGTACGACTAAACGTAATTCACTCCCCATTGGCGTGTGCATGAGCTGATTCGGGATACAATGTGGAGTTAGTACCGGCTCTGAGGTAATTAACGCCCATATCTACCGGGTCGAATATACCGGAAAATTTCTGAATATCCGTCCTTTCATGGCTACATTGTTCACTGAAGATGAGTATTCAAAACTCTGAACTAAGATAAAAAGGTCAAACATTATTTGAGAAATGTCACCAGATTTTTTCTTTTTATGTAATTCTAATAAAAATCTTAGCGGTTGAGAATACTCCCGAAAATAATTTTGGATCCGAGAATATGCAGAAAACCGATTTTTTATAATATACAGTCCCATGAGAGAAAGTTTTTAAATTCACTTTTTTGAAATTCATATAGTATTTTCCATACTTCATATCTTTTCTGTCCATTTATTATTATTGTTATTATTATTACGGAGAATTACAAAAGTATAAAATATTTTTAATCTCTAAAAGCTTGTAAATCCTCTTGTCTAAATGATAGTGATGGATGGAATTAGATCGTATAAAGTCTGTTTAGTAGATTTTACTAAATGAAGTAATTGAATCTATTAAACCCACTAAATCTTTCTCTCTCCCTCTCTCTGTGAATTGAAAATAAATTGCTTAATCTCTCTATGCACATTTCGCCAACAACGATTTTTATTTTACTTTAACAAAAATCTTGGGCTGCAGTTGTACATATTTGAATTTAAAAAAATACCAACATGCAAACTTGTTTTTAACTTCAAACAAAAATATAATTCTATTAGACTTAAAAATGACCATGATTAAATTATTTGCTTTTTTATCGACTCGTGTATGGTCTGATTCCAAAGGTATATATAAAATCAAATAGACAAAATTGTATGCTACAGGCAGGTTTACAAGGATTAACTGGCCACATAGAATTCAACGAAGGTAAAAGAAATAACTTCAAACTGGACCTGCTCAAGCTCAAGAGAGAAGATCTCGTAAAGGTTGGCGAGTGGAAGCCCGGAAGTGGAGTAAATGTTACAGACGTTGGAGCTTTTTACGATACTACAGCCACCAACATTACCCTTGTAGTAATGACGAGAGAGGTAAGTTTCTCCACTGAAAGAAGCTCTCAACATATTCGTAAGTGGAAGCGCATAGCTTTTTTATGCTATATTTTACACATGATTAGAGATTAATTCTATAGAAGCATTAACTGTAATTAGCTAATTAAATACTTTGCTCAAAAAATACATTTAACTTCGTTCTCTACTACTCCCTTGATTTATTCATCGACGTGAGGATTTTCCCACTTCTTATCCTTGTCTTTACTTTCTATTAGCGACCTTCCTTTTCTGTTCGGAATTACGCTGATTTTCACTTCTACTTTATCGAAGTTTCGTTTTATTTTATCGTAGAGGAAGTCTGTGCTTCCTTTTTTGCATTTCATCGCATACGTCTTTACACTTATTTGCTACTTCATCATTCTTGGTTTCCCTGCATATCCTCTGCACTTTATTTCTTAGCTTCTGGTAACACGTCTTTTCTTCTCAACGTTGATCTACTTAGAATTTCTTATCTCAACCATCAATTTTAATTTTTCTCTTATCTATCTATGATGGTTTCCTAGCAAAGTTTTGCTGAAACCCTGTCAGCTCTTCAATATTCTTTATTATGTTTTATTGTTCTCGATTTTATAAGAGGAAATCCTCTGCAGATCAATTTTGAATTACTCAAATTTAAAATTGTACAATTATTTTTCGGAAAACTTAAGTAGTTTATTGTTTGTCTTCGCATTTACAGGAAAAACCGTATGTTATGGTAAGAGACGACAAAAATCTTACTGGAAATGCGAGGTTTGAAGGCTTTTGCATCGACTTGCTTAAGTGGATTGCAGGGCAGGTGGGTTTTCAGTATGCCATTCGATTAGTGCCTGATCATATGTATGGCGTTTACGATCCGGAAACAAAGGAATGGAATGGAATCGTGAGAGAGCTGATGGAAAAGGTCAGTCCATTTTTAATTTATTTAACTTTAAAAAACAGATACTACGTCATGGAAATTGTATCATAGGAATTGATAAAAAGGCATGAAAAAGAAGAAATATTTATATTTCCGTTTAATCAAATCCCACCATTTTTTACAACCTACTGTAGAATCTGTAAAAAAATGTCATTAAATACTTTCAAAAAATTTTTAAGTATCTAATGATTGTAATCCAATCTA
>JAUEJJ010000046.1:4136480-4181599 GCA_032164275.1 Synergus coniferae
CCCATAATTAGCCCGAAATTCTGGCATATAAAAAATATTGATATTCAGTTGTGGAGGTGCCAGCGGAACGGAGCTTACATCTGACTGCATGAATTCCATGGGAACAGCTATTTCTTCGTTCTGTCATTCTATAATTCGTATGTAATATGAGCGTAAAAAGTTTCACATTTAGCTAAATAACGTCCCAAAAGATAAAGTAATAAAAAAGTACTCAGACTTTTTCCAGAGTACGAATATACTGCGGAATTTCTGGTATTCAGTTTCCTGGCCAGAACGTTGAGCAGAATTACCATTTTCAATAAATATTAGCACAAACCTGAAAGTGGAATATTCGTGAGCTACAGAATCTCTTTAAAGCGTGGGAATGGATATGACAGTGTTTTAATTCTTTCATTATTTTCAATTTTAATTTACATCTGTTAGAGTCACTCCCTAGGGAAAGCCGATTACAGTTTAAAAGTTTTATAATTATTTAAAATTTGCTTTCTACCATAAAATGACAAATGGGAAATGGATGTAGACGATGTACGCATTGAAATACGATTTATTTAATCAAAAACATAATGAAAGCGAATAATTATTGTACAAATTTTCAATGATCTATTTTATTAAATAGATGGAAAATTTAGTTATGGAGTTATGAAGAATTAAGTAGAATTCTTTTATCAAAAATTCATGTAAACATGTAAAACATCTGAACTGTTGTCGATTTTCTCTTTTAAATAGAGTGCACATTCACTCACTATACATATATGTAAAATAATCTGATTAAATCCGAAAGAATTTTATGTTAAAAAATGCAGCTCGACTCTCTCTTCTTCATTATTTTCTTGTCATACTACCTCTAATACCTTTCATCTTGAATCAAGTTACTGAATTTACAACATATCATATTTTATCAACTCAAAGCCAAGGAATAATAAGAATAATAAATCAGACAAGAAAAATAAGTGAAAGAGTAAAAACTGCATCAGTCATTTTTATGTAATAATTATATAATATTAAAATACTCCTAAAATGTGCTTCATTCTATAAAAATCGTTTCATTCTTAGGCAACAAGTACACGAATAGTTGGCGGAATCTGGTGGTTCTTCACATTAATAATAATCTCATCATACACAGCAAATCTCGCTGCATTTCTCACAGTAGAGAGAATGATCACTCCAATTGAAAATGCAGCCGACCTAGCAGAACAAACTGAAATAAATTATGGCACTCTAGAGGGAGGTAGCACCATGACATTTTTTAGAGTAAGTTACTGTATTTTATACACGCCATTGTTCGATTTAGTCGTGTTTTTCTTTGTTTTATGGTCATAATAGAATTTCGGCTTACAGGATTCGAAAATTGGTATTTATCAGAAAATGTGGAGGTTTATGGAGTCCAAGAGTCCTTCAGTTTTCGTTTCTTCGTATGAAGAAGGAGTAAAAAGAGTCCTGGAAGGCGATTACGCCTTCTTAATGGAATCGACGATGCTGGATTACGCGGTACAACGAGACTGTAATCTCACACAGATCGGAGGATTATTAGATAGTAAGGGTTATGGGATTGCAACTCCCAAAGGTAAATCATACAAAAATATAAAACATTCTATTCCATTAAACTGATCATATACTTTTAAATTTTTGAAGTTGAAATGCTTTCAAGCAATGCAACCGATACAATATTCCTCTATAAAGTCAGAATGCCTTTGAAAAATCGTCATTCTGCCTGTTTCGTTTATATGATCGCAATAAAAAGATACATTTCCAGTAGCATTATGCAACTTTTTATGTAAAGGTTCGCCCTGGAGGGATAAAATATCCTTGGCGATTCTAGAACTTCAAGAGAAGGGTGTGATACAGATCCTTTACGACAAGTGGTGGAAAAACACAGGAGATGTCTGCAATCGAGACGAGAAGAACAAAGAGAGCAAAGCAAATGCATTGGGTGTAGAAAATATTGGTGAGTATATACTGAATTAATAATAACTTTTAACGTTATAGTTTATTAAATTGATGGACGAGCTCTATAATATTAATAATGATTAATTTTTGGGATATTTGCTGTTCTTGAAGTGTGGTTTCAATTAAACTAAATCTCATACTATATGTGGATACTTATTATAGCTTCACGAAATTGTTGCAATTCAGTGAACTTTGAGATAGCCGCCATTACTCGAGTTCCCTAGAAGTTAGCTCATTCTAACCGACTGAGTAAGTTGCTTGGTACGAGTCTATTTAATGCACAAAACTCACTGAGGCTCAGTGGCCTTGTCTTATAGTTTGTCTCACAGTAGATAGGCACGACAACGATATCTCCACACCAGCTACCAGACAGCGGAACTTTCACCCTCTTCCGGTGCCTCGGACGTTACCTAAATCACTACATCCTGGAATTATGCAAATTCCAACGTCCTGGCTCCTTATCCTCTTCCTTCCGGTTAAAATTCCCCAATGCAATAAGTTGACTTTCATTTTAAAAATTTTAGACCGAATCACATCAATAATCAAATGCAACAAAATACAAAACTCCCTCGAATTTAAGAATGAAACAGTGCCACTCTTTCACTCCTGCAAACAATTACGGCACCTTTTGTGAAAAATGGTCGTATGATGTTATACTTCTTTAAACTTTTCTTTTGACTCGAATCAAAAAGTTTTACATCTAGAATGAATAAAAATATCTGAAACCTCTACACTTGAAAGTTTTAACTCAAATGCGGGAACCAGACTCGAAGTCGACATGCAACAGTATGTGCTGAGCATAGGGATGTCAGTTCAGTTTTACCTATTACTATATATAGATAGTTTGCTGTACCGATTCTTATACAGATTCTGAACTCTGCTAGTTTGAAAGTAAGACTGGAGAAAAATAGCTAAGTTTTGATAAAGTCGAAAGCTTACTCGCACCCATGAATACATAGTAGGGGATGCTAATGCTGGTACGAGTTGTTGTAGATTCAAGCAATGTAATACAATGTAGAAAACTGCATTTTTAGGTATTTTGTATTGCACTGTAGTATGTATTACATAATATTCACAATTTTATTGTGCGACCCTTTGTTCCAAATCCGAGAAAATGAGGTGGAGAAGGAGTGGAAAATGGGGCATGTGGACAGAATCCTTTGATATACTAAAATAGCTGTAATGAAGAACGACTTAATTGTAAAACTTGTCTCTTACGCTCAAAACGATTCAATGGAAACAGTAACTTTTACTAGATGCAAAACTAAAGTCGAAATCTATTTGGCAGGGGGGAAAGAAAACTTCCCTCGCTGGACTCACGGTTCACTGATGGCGGTCGTTGGATATTGCGCGCACGATTTCCCGTCTCTAGATTCGACTCCTCTTTTTGCATTTAACCATCCTTAGCGTTTTCCTGCGCCAAAGTTTTCCTTTCGTACAAAAGAATTCCACCGGCACTACTTCAACAACATCAAGAGAACTAAACACTGAAGACACAGCTGAGAAATGCGTGCTACTTAAACCCTAAGGATATTTAACTAGAGTAAAATGAAGGAAACTTGAAGGAAAAGTAATTTTATGTGATGTAAGAGTAATTACATGGCTAATGAAAATTTGTGATTCACTGTGTTACAGGCGGTGTATTCGTTGTCTTACTTTGTGGCTTGGCTCTTGCTATCCTCGTTGCTATTCTCGAGTTCTGTTGGAACTCGAAAAAAAACGCTCAGTCGGATCGCGTAAGTATTTTTTAATTAATCAAGTGTCTACTTATACATATTTATAAAAAATATATACATATATAATCTCGTTGCATGATTAATGGAAAATGGTCATGACATTATAGATGCATATCTTCAATCTGAAAAGGAAATATGACACCCTGCAAATTCGTGATAGATCGGAAGTAGCATTCTTATGAAAATCATCTTTAAAATATCCAATTATTATAATACATATCAACAAATCTTCAGCTTCAATTTATCTTTATTGTTGTGAAATATTACGCATGTTTGAAACATACTGCACAGTAATGTTTTATGGCACGAACGATCTATCAGGAAAAAAATCTGCATGATGTTAAAAAGTAGTTGATGTAAATATGTAATATCTTCTATTTTACTCGTTGTGCAGCTTTATGTAACGCTCCGTTGATAGACAGTCATACTTGATTATCCTTTATGAATTTATATTATTACGAGCGGAATTAATAAAAGAAGAAATAGTTCTATAATTTTTATTATATTTGAAATAGTCTCTATGTGCTGAGATGGCTTCAGAACTTCGCTTCGCGATACGTTGCGGTCCACGGCAAAGACCTACTGCAAAGTCGTGTTCTTCTGCAACAACTGAGATCATGTCTTGTAGTCGTTGCAGTCCACATTCCTCAATGCAGAGAAGTCGTTATTACTCCGGAAGTCAAGAAGAAACAACTTATATTCCGAGCATCGAAATGCCGCGATTAAATGGTGTAAGTCCTGTCCCACAAGACAGACCGACAGGAAAGCTCGGTAATTATTTTTTCCGAAAGATTACAAGAACTTTCAAAGTAACCAATATTTCCGAACGGTACTTAAGTCCGAATAATTTGAAAACAAATTTTCTTTTTTATAAAATCTTGCCTTCTTATTCTTTACCTCCTCCTTACGATTCCCCAGTTTTGTGTTTTGTTTCTTGTAAAGCTGTTTTAAAGTAACTTCTTTTCGGAAAAACTACCGAGCTCACGTCGATCTCTATATCAAATTATCCAACCCGCAGTGATTCAAAATTGATAAATAATTAATTATCTATAACGAAATAAATCTTCAGTGACGTTCAAATTTCTGATTAAGTCAAGTTTCTTTTCCATAAAGCGGATCAATTGGAAAAAAATATGAGTGCTTCTTGAATTGAACTCTTTTTGTTCGTGTTTTATGAAGTTACCCCCTCAAGTAATTTTATTATTAAATTTTTCGGGAACAAAGTGAGTATTTATGAGCAATATACGTTATATATATATATACGTACACAAACATAGCAGTTTAAAAAAATCATTATTGTGCATATACTCATTGTTGTGTAAATGTTTGCACACAATCTTCGTATGATGCACGATCATTGTTTGCCTTTGTAAACAAATATTATTGGCCAATATATTTTCTTTTACTGTAATACCCACTTTTATATTTCATATGCAATATTTTATGTGCGTAAAAAAGTAATTCACTGATATACTACAACTGATACACGCTTTTCTGATTTTTACTTTTATTTCTTTTTCTTTTTGATTGGCAGGAAACAGTTTATGCATCTGCCACCGACCCACCAATGTATATAAAATGCTTGCCCCACAATATAACTCTGCACGTTTAATTTCTTCTACCTGTATAACCATTGTATTTCAATTTTTCTTTTTGACGTTAACTAAAATACAGGCACAGAATAGTTGAAAACGCAACTTTCGATCAATAGTTAATCTCGCTGTACTTCTAACAAACTCTACTTTTTCATATAATATGTAACTTTTCACTTACACTTTCACTTTTTGGTTTTGCACTTTTTAATTATTAATGAATTCAGGTTTATTTAGGAAAAATTGAAAATCAAAAAGTGAAAAACCAAACAGTGAAAGTGAAATTGAAAGTGAAAAGTTACATAATCGCTTTTTTTCTTTTCTTTTGAAATTTCGTCCTTAAAACAAAATTCTTTTCTGAAAGAATCAGAAATTTTTTAAAGGTGCACTCCAAGTCAAATCAATTTCTGTCTTTTAATTCTTGAATAGAAATATGTCTTTTTTACATATACATATGTCAAAAAAGTCTTATCGGAATGTTCCTTGAGGGACCCCCAAGTGTATTTTGCTTTCCGGAACAATGTGGATCTTTCCAATCCATAATAATTAATGAATATAGGATTATCAATTATTATTAATTAATTGTCCACAATCAATCTTCAGACCCGATAAGAATTAAAATAAGCATGATGAATATATCTAGAACTTCTCAAAAATAGAAAAATTCTGATTCGCTCAGTTATGAAGATGTTTTATGAGCCATGGTATGAGCCATGGGAGGAAGCTAACAGGGGAAATTTTTAGCAGGAAACTGGTGCATTAGCGATGACGGAGATGAAGAAATCATTGAGCTTCGATCAAGTGACAGCGGACCATGCAGGGAACACCTAGCACAGGCTTCATTCTCAACATCATCAACAGCACCACCACTCCTGCAAAAACACGCCCACGCACACGCGTCATATTCACTGCCACTCTCATCCCCACAATCACAATCACAGTCACAGTCACAGTCATACGCACAAACATCAACATCCCCCGAGGCAGAGGCGGGGATCTTCAAGCATCGCTGTGGGGCAAGGTTCGTATTTGCAAATGACCAAAAGTGAAATAAAAATCAGAAATTTTTACACAATGACTTAATAAGTCTATAAAATGCTTTTGACAGGAGGTGACCACCCTGAAAGTATCCTTTGGAGGTTCGACTGCGACCTGGTAGGTGAACCGGACGTAGTAATATCGCCACCTCCACCCCCGCCTCCACCACCATCTGCCTCTGTTTCGCGAACAACAACCCTTTGACCAATACTCGAAGAGGTGCCAACAGGTGTACCCGTCCAAAATGAATTACCTACTCAAGCTTCTATGGTGGTCGTCAACGTTGATCAAAAAGAGACCTGTTTATAGCGCACGTAGTCGCCGGGAAAGGTTGCAAGTTAAAAAAAAAGAAAACCTATGCCGGTAGTTCAGTTACAGTGAATTCTTGAAAGAATACAATTGGTTATTTTGAACATTAGAGGAACTATCCTCGCCAACAGTTTGTAAAATAAGACGAGTTGAAGTATCAGCTTGTAATAATTGAGTTGACATTAAATATCTTCAACAACGAGTAATCGAAAAATCAAGATATTATGAAATTCTGTAAATAGTTGATTTGTAAGTTGACAAAATTTGTGATAAATTTACACCTAAGATCTCAAAGAAATAGCATTATGAGAAATAAAGTGTAGAGTAATCAGTGAGAAGAATTTGAAAAACAATTTTATCAAACAAAAGGTTTAGCTTATATTTATTGAGGATTGAAGGTAAAATACGAAATGGAAGAGTTAGTCAAAACTTTGATGAATTTTTAAGGTATTTTATGACTTGGACCAATTGCAGCATTGCCGTTAAATATTATAGCTTCTGTCGATTAAAGAAAAAATCTCTAAATTATTTATGAATCTACTTTATATAATACATAATAGTTTTTTCGGATGTATTTGAAAATTGTATTATTTAAAGCTCTTTAAAATAACATATCTTAAAATTCATTTTTAATCTGAAGATTTATTCGACGAATAAAATTAAACTGGCATCACGAATGTTTCAGAATATTAATTTGTGATATAATTGCAGAAGATAATTTAAAATCTTACTCTTTGTGATAAATAATTTGATGATTGCCTGAAAATAGTGGAACAGGATTGTAAATTTGTAAAAAGAGTTAATGTTTCTGTCCTTTTATAAAAACGTCAACTCTTCAGTTTTAAGTAATTGTTTCTGTAACCAATACTCAAAAAATCATCATCAAAGAGTTGCTGCAACTGTATCTGTTACTTTACACTCATATATAAAGTTACGATGCTCATGTACATAATTTTTCTTGAATTTTTACTGTAAATTATTTTTCATAAACTTAGTCTATAGTTATCACAAAGAAGACTGTTTAGCGAAGTCAAAATATAGAAGAAACTTGTCGCGGTGTACGTGGATTGTTATCTGTGTATCTGTGTACCTTTTACGTATATAAACTAGAAAAAAAGTATGCGGGCATACCTTGAAATTAAAAATCTGATTAGTAGAATGTTCGATAAACATTTCACTCCAATTAAACTCATCTAAACAAACTAAAATTTTTATTTAACTACCCATATTCGTGTGTCATTTTCATTTATCTATGTTTCAGTTGGATAAGTCTAAAAAGAATTCTGTAAATTATAATTGAAGAATATTTCAGTCTAAAAGTTCCTTTATAATCATAGCTGCATGAAAAAAAGACCAATTACCTTAAAAAAAACATTGTTAATTTATTATTATACGATGAAGGGCACTGCAGGTGCATGGGTTCAATATACAAATATATATATATATATGTATATATATATATATATATATATGTATGTGTGAACACACAAACATGTGCGCATAAATGTAAGGTGTGTAGTCACGTTAAAAAATCCTCAATCATATTTTGACACAACTGAAGTTATATGAACTATGTTGTGCAAATGAAACAAAAACAAAATCAATTTCCCTCGATTTTAGTGATAAATCACGAATGTCGTAAAAAAACTTGTTTTTTTGGGGTGTTCTTTATTATTAAATAATTTTAAAGTGGCGGAAACTACTATTACTAAATTTTGATATATTTACAGATAGTTATTTTCCATTGTGTAATGTTTGCCATAAATTTTTTCTGTTTAAAATAAATTTCAAGAGAATCCAATATTAATTCAGTGTAGTCCAATTTTAAGTCCGCTTTGTCTCCATTTTGAATTTTATACAATAGGGAACACTCTCATATATATATAAAAATACAGAGAAGAGACATTATAGAGTCATTTATATCCTGATTCCGATATTACAAAAATAATATTGCAAAAATCTGTAATAAAAATATATTCTTTTTTTTCTGTGAATATTGTAAATGATATTATTAAATTTGTTACATAGATCGTTTGTTCTCATTCTAATGAATTTATCAATTTGCGACTTAAGGAGTGTTGAATGAGTGAACTATAGTTATATAAATTAGTAGTAGAACGAATTATACATATACATGTAAGAACAAAAGGTAACATAATGTGCAAGTTTCAATGCAACGCGCAAAATGACAAAGAAGGAACAACGTGTCTATGTGAAAAGAAAGAATATTTGCGGTTTTATTTCACATTTTTATAAATCTTGCCAAAATATCCAAGCTGCCAAATGTATTCAAGAAGTAGTCCAAATGCTTCTGGGGTTCCATATATGTTCTACGAAATATGACCAACTATTGTAAATATTTATTAATGGAACTACAAAACACTTTTAGTACTTATAAATTTCTAATTGTTCTTTATTTTTGGCAAGTAATAAAAATGATTAAAAAAATCTTATAAATATATCCTATCCTGTACACCACAAAGTGTAAATTTTAATGTTAAATTCAGTTTTCAAACAATTTACGTGACTCATATATTTAACAAAATTTTGAGTAAAAACGAATTAATACTGTAGGGTGTTCTGTACATTCAAATAGTAAAATACTCAACGTGAAGGATATTTTTAGCAAAGAAACTATTAATAAAAATAAATTTCTTTAACTGTTGATTAATAAAACCAAAAACATCAAAAGATTGTTAAAAACTGAACTTGGTTACTTTTCAAAAATAAACACTTTAATTAGAGTCTTATTTACATTTAAAAATGTCAATATTATGTTCTTTAAATAACCACTTGTGTAAATGATGATGACATGAAAGTAAACGTTTGCAATAATTTACAAAATGTTTTATAGTTGAATACATTGCAAAGTGTGCTTCTGAAATATGTAAAATAAATTTCGCCGAAAAATCACCTCGAGGATTCCCTAAATACTTTGTCTATATTAAAATAAACTTGAGATAAGTAATTGTTTGAACCTCAGAGTCAGTGATTGCAAAATTCCACTTTCCCTTATTCTTTAAAAATTAACGAATCATTTATATTATAGAAATACTGAAATGAAAATTTTCTATTTAACATTTATTGCTCAAAATTTAATCTAAACTAATTATTTATTATGTTACATATATTTTATCGGAAGAAAACACTGTGATAGACCAATTTCAATCAGTATACCTATTTGTCGGTTTGAATTGAATTCGCAATTACAATCCGAAGTACGTCAGCGGATGTCGCCTCACTGCTTCAAGGAGAGCACAAAAAAGTTGCGCGAAAAAGCTTGGTGTAAAAAATTCGGTGTATAAATGAGCCATTTTTTCCCCTCGATTAACGATCCGCAAACACTTTCCACTTTTTCTGTAATCATTAAAGCTTCAGAAATTAATACGTCGACTAAGTATGCACTTTTCTTCAGTCTAAAGATTTTAATCCAAATATCAAATCAGTGGGATCTTTATATACCATTTCTTGCTCTTTCGAAAATTCTTTCGGGTAGCTCATAAAATTAATTTGAATATTAATAAGCCATTACTTGATACCTATTATCTCTTAATTCCTAAAGTGAAGAAAGATTTAAATTGATGAATTAACTCTTAATCTGCATCAGAGTTAAATGGTTTCAATTAAACTTTGCGCTAGATAGCCATCATATTTTTTCACACATTTTTTTCACCCTGAACGATTAATCACTTAAAGCGGACGTTAAATGGGTCATCTTAGAATATAATCTACCAGTCTATCATCTTTTCTTTCATAGCTGGGTAATTATTGAAGAAAATATTTTGCTAATAGCTCTTTCTCTACTCAAAAGAAAAGGATTTATTTTAAAAGGGTTAATTGTTTCAAAAATTGTTTCATAAAACAGTTTCAAAAGATTATTTAGAAAAAATACAGAGTCCTGTACAGGAAATTGTCCAAGGAACATATAACGGTTCTTTGGTCCTCAATTTCCTGTACATGCGATCCTTCAAAGAACCCTGAAAGGAATCTGTACATCAATTTTCGACTGGGATAGACTGCTATACATCTATAAATCTTATTCACTAAATAGGACGCAATAAAATATATGCAATGTGATGCATATAATTATGATTTAATAAAATTTATATTAAAAATTAAGTTTCTAATATTTCTATTTCTGGAATGAAAGGACTCTATGTATGTACCAGTTTACCTACAGGAGATGAACTACCTAAAGTCGATAAACTGGAGAACATAAAATAACATTTAAAGCATCTATACCATGTGAGATGATAACTGATTAGTTGGTTTGTATTTCAAACTTCTTCGCACACTTAGTTATTTTTCTATTCATTTAGTTTAATCTTAAAAAAAGATCAACCGTTAACTAAATGGAGGACACTATCTCTAGTAATACCATAATCTTTCAGTGTAATTTGTAGACGATCCAACCTTTTTGATTCATATCTGCAAAATTAAAAGCAGATGTCAGAATATATTAAAAATTGTCATTTATATATTATAAAAAATATGTGAAAAAAGAAATATTACCCATTGGTAACAATGTGATACTTTTTCAAACTGGAACGAGTTTTCATTATGGTTTTGTCTAAAATATGATAAAGTCTAGCAACTGTGTCATCAGCAGATATATGTATAAGATAAATTGTTCCTCCATTTAAGGATCTAATTTTCAAACGAAGTTCCTTGCTGCCGCTAGATGGTTCGTTTATTTGGAGAAGAGGTGGTAGCTAATCAGAAAAAATTAAAGGTAATTAATTCTTTTTTAATCAACACATAAACAACAGCCAATTATTTTGTTATTCATACCCCATTTTCGTTATTAATCGCAACAGATTTCGTAACACGAGGTATGCGAACCGCAGAGGTTGTTGCAGAATTTAATCGATTTGAGGAACTAATAGTATTAATGATAGGCTTTTTTTCAGTGTTAGCCAATTGGTAACCTGGTAAACGTTTCTCTGTATAAGGAAGATCAGCAGATCTCGAACGAAATTTAGAACCCCTGTTAAAAGTAAAAGAATTTTCAGACCCAAAACACATGTAACTAAATATCTTGCTTATAAAATTAAATATATACCTTGGAGAACGACTAGTGGATAATCGTTCACTGTAACTTAAATCTCTTTTCTCATCACGAGAATCATTTTTCACTGAAAGATGACACTCGTTATTCTTGGTCGCAATTTCTCGAACCTACATCGACGTTTGGTATTATGATGAATAATCAACTTGCGATGTAATTATTTCAATATTTACCTACTTCAATTAAAAGATTTTCTCAAATTTACCTTAGATCTTCGACTACTAAGAGCGAGTTCAGCATTAATATGCGACTGAAGATGAGTATCTGAGCAATTATTATTATGCGAAGCCAATATTTTACATCGCAAATTTGTCAAATCAAACGACGTGAAAGAATCCGTTTTTCTTCTCGTTTTCAAATACCTGCAATAAACAAAATTAGAAAATTGTTTCTCTGTTTTTATGTCGATTTTCAATAAAACCTAAACCTTACCCAGCATGATGACTAGAAAAATCTCGTGAACCAGATTGCAAATTGCAGTCTCTACTCGTATTAACAGGACTCTGTTGGGCTGATCCGGGCCAAGAATTCGCTGATTTATTGACTGAAGTCCATGACTTAAAATGAGAGGAAGTTTGCTTTCCTAATCGATAGCCATACCCTGGGAAATCACCTCCATCCTTCACGTAAGTTTCCTTCCTGTGATCTTCGACCTGACGTTGATCAGAATTGAGTTCAAGTCAGACACTGTGTGTCAGGATCGTGGCAAGTAGTCACCTTCAATGGTACCCCATTTGGATAATTGTTTTGAAACTCTGAAGGAAAATACCCATCTAAGATATCACGAATAAAGCATTTCGTCAGTGGATCGCTGTAGGAACGTAATCGGCCTCCCTCAACTATCAATCCATTTTTGTAGAACTTTAGATTCATGCATTTTGGCATCTTATAATCATAAAAGAAATTAGTTCAAAATCTAAAAAATTGTGTAAATTGAGGACACGTGATAATTATATACCACATGCCCTTAACGCTCTCTATATCTGAAACAAATCAAAAAGTTATTGGACGTCTCGACAGAGAACATATGGTAAATTCTCGATTTTTCGAAAAATATTCCTTTCTTAGAACTCTAGGAGAATTTTCGTAGTAAAAATATTATAATAAAATTTTATAATAGTTATTTACTTTAAACATTGCACCTGCACCATTTTGACTGTGTTGTACCTGAACTTCATCTTTACCTGCTGCAAGATTGAGATCCTCAATATTTGCTTGCAGTTGACTGTAACAACCATCTATGTAATCTCTATATTTTCAGAGAAAAGTATTCAACATGAGCTTTTTTTTATAAGTTGATAAGTTGAAAAATTATTCTATAAAAAGTATTCAATTACTTTGAGAATGACTCGGAAAGATTAGATTTGTTGTTTGGGCCCCCAACCCATACCAAACCATAATCAGCGAGAAATTTCTGCAACGTAGTATTTTGTTCGTTTTTTTATAATCATTCCATTTTCTATCTTTAACAACTATCATACCTCCATTTCCGAAATCCTATTCTCCAATGTCTGGCATCTTTTACAAAGATAATCTGATTTTGCTATCTGACTCCGAAGTTCTTCTTCTACCTTCTTATGATTCGACTCTTGAATTTTATTTTTAGTCTGTAAATCCTTATTCTATAAATAAAAAGGAAATCAAACATTAAGATTTTTAAGTCCCTAGTAAATTAAATATTTTCTCATTTTGATATCTACTATTTTATCAGTTGAACTTGTACCTTACGTTTTAATATCCCAATCTCTTGGTCCTTCGATTTTAAACGTTCTTCTGATTTTAAAAAGATCGACTGCATTTTCTGAATCTGATTAGTTGCTACGTATAATTGTCTTGTCAGCATACCAATCAGTTCAGTTTCTACAAATAATGATTAATGAAATTATGCAAAAAGGAAAAAAAAATGATTGATCATTCCTTATAATTTTTCGTGATGTCATTTAAAAAAAAGATCTCATTTTCTAATAGTATGAATAATGCAATTTGATTAACAATTTTAACGACTCTTTATTAATTCAGATTTTATATAGATAAAAATTAAATTAAACATATATTTAATACCTTCTTCAGTGGTTTTTTTAGCTTGTGAAATGAAAGTTTTGGACGGATGTTGACTAAATTTTCCGAGATTTAAATACGAGCTGGAACTCTTTGAAATATATCAAAATAATTTATACGTGGAAATATTTTTTATTGTGTCCAATAATATCATATTTTTTAGGAAAAATCTTTAAAAAAAAAACAAACCTCTTGATCAAAGTTTAATAATGTATTGTTATTCATGAAAGTCTCATTAAAGTTTGTCATTGTCTCTTCTGAGAATTTGGACTCGGGCACTCCAGGCAATCTTTCTAATTTTAAGAAACTAGAAGCAGCTGAGGATTCTTTCATTATCCTAAAGTAACATTAAAAAATAAAACACGAAATGATTGTAGGTTAAACAATTTTAAATGTAGACGAAGGATATATCAAAGACAATCTTAACTTTCTCCTTTTTCAATCAGAATTATTATAATTAAAATTTAAAATATTGCAGCTAAGTAAATAATAGTAATATAAAATACTTGTCAACACAGTTCGCAGATAATTTTGATGGTTGTTTGGATATTTTCTTTCTTGGTAACGTTGATGCATTCTTATTACTCATTCTGACGATAAAGTTATTTATCAATGTATTTGAAAACATTTACATTCCACAATTTTTCTTTATTATTTCCAAAAGTACAATACAGAGAATGTTTGTGAACCAAAAATGACAAAAAATCGAAAGGATATGTCGTCAGTAGGTCAAAATAAAAGATAATTATGTATTACATTTCAGGGTTATAATAAAAAAAACTTTGATGTTATCACCCTCGATACAGATCTATGCAAACTTCATGAGGAATAACAGAATTAAATTTGAAAGCCTCATTTTTTAAAGCAATATCTGCAATCTTAAAACGCTTTCGATATTTATTTGGAAATCGTTGAATTTTAAACGTTTTTAGTTAGAAATTGTGTATCTTGAACATCAAAACTCCTTATCCTTTAGGATAAATACATAATAAATAAAAATAAATAATAAATTGATGAATTTATAAAAAATGATTTTATAGTCACAAATAGGGTTTTTATCCGGGTTTTTGCCCATATAAAGGTTTCTCAGTGGATAAACAATACTATAAACGCTCCCTTTGTCTGATGTTTTTGAAACGTACCAAAATCGTTTCTAATATTATTTTCGAGAAATTAAATAATTTTTATTTTAAAGTACCACGCCGAAAGGTGATTATTTGAAATGTGCCGCCAGTGTTAATTCCTAATACGCAGAATCAAGGAAGATAAAATCTCAGCACCCTTGGCACATTGATCGCTCAAGTACGAGTAGATATCTTGGTTTAGCAGGTCACGTGACGTATGACGTGTACAGTAGTAACGTGACGAGCAGAGCAGGGCAGAGTCAGCCAGATTGAGGTCGTATCCATATCGACATTTTACATTCGTACACTGTAATCTCCAATGTCAACGTTAATATCTTCTCTAAAAATTAAATCTGTCTTGAAATAACTTATCATTACTGTCATTACTATCTAGTTAGTGCATAGATTTTTGTTGATGATTTTTAACGTGCAAGTTGTGGAACTTTAGTGCTTGTTGCCGGTGTAGCACGTGCAACGAACCAAAGAAACAATGTCAAAAAAGATGGAGACGGATGCATTAGTAAAAAATGTTACCAAACACAAAGACGTATCAAAGGTAAAATAAACCATGAATAATTGAAACAGCTTCTGTGATATATGGTTTTACTTGCAGTATTCAGTTTTCTGAAGTTGTGTTCAGTCAATGCAATTGTTACATTTTGTTACATTGCATTTCTCTTTTCATTTTTTCGTCTGCTTTGTTATGGCAATGAATGTACCCTTTAAAATTCATAATCTACTGATAAACATTCTGTTGCATGCATTACTATCCACTTAATTATATACTAGTTACATAAATTGATGATAGAGAAAACAGTACAAAGCTGAACTTTATACTTTACATAATTTTGTACAAAAAAGGTATCTAGAAGAAATTTGGAATACATATTTTATATTGAGATCCAAAATGCAATATGAAATCTTTAGTATTTTTTTATTTCATATTAGGAGCATATTTTCAATGTAAACATAAAAAGAGCAAGTCATGCGATATTGCAATTGATATAATTATGTGTGTACATTTGTGCAATGCTAATTTTAATATTGCATTAACACATAATGAATATTGTATTCCGAAGAAATATTTTCATTTGTCATGAATGTGAGTGTTTTGAGAAACATTACTGGTGCATTATTACATAAAGTAAAATTCATAAAAAGGGTGTGACGGATATATGTAGTTACATACTAGTCTATATATATATATATACATATATAGTATAGTACAATTACCATAAACGTGCTAAAATAGTCCCCATTGAAAGCCTTATTTTAATTCCATTCGTATGGTAAATCTGTCAATGTGTACATTATATATTTGGTGAAATGCATTGCATGTCGATTGCACCATTGTACGTATGCCCAGTGCACACAGAAAGCAGAACGCAAGGTCAAGGTTTTCCTTCTTACGATTGGCACTTTCTTCAATCAAAATTGAGGTATTATGTGTTACAAAACATAAAAATGATTTTACCAGAAACTTAAGATTCATTTTTTATTACGTCACCAAAGCCTACAATTTCAAAAATGATGTAACTATTTCTCTTATACTCATTTTCGTTTCTCGGATATTTAGTTGCATATATTAATGTCTATAAGTGTTAACTAATGTTGTTCCAAGCAATTTAATTAGCGACCTGCTTTTTTAACATTTTCAAGACAAACTTATATCAGTTTAACGAATTAAATTGGTAGATTACCGAACTGGAATTACTTCGACTAATTCGGATGCTAGTTTTATCAACCATTCAATTTATCATATCTATACAAATAAAATGTGTATCAATTGAGGATCACAAACATTGATCATACAACTGATGATTGTTCACGATGATTTTTTGTTAGACAACGAACCAGTATCACGAGCCTTGTCACGTGCTAAATTGGTCACTTCAATTTTATTTGACGGAACAAATTACACTGAGACTGGCTTTTTAGATTATCTCATAACTCAATGAATCTATAATCAAAATGAAACAAAAAACTTGTTTAAATCTACTAAAATGCAGTATTTGTTAATAAATATAAACAAATACATATGTTTAGCTTTACATATATGTTTGGCTTCTACACATGTTTTATGTTTTTTTTAATCATTAAAGAACGTCTGTCTGTTATGAACATTTTTTTTATAAATTGGACACCAATTACATTAAACACGGTTACAACGGGGAAAAGTTGAGCAACACATTTCCGTGCGAAACTCGTTAATGCGATAATACGATCATAAAAATGATCTGGTGGGGTAGATTGAAAGATAGACACCGCTGTCAAAGGAAGTTTAATTCGAACAACTTTGCGAATCTTCATTTAGTTCGAAATCGTCCGTTCTGTTGCACGTTTCGTGAGTGTCTTTTGTAAAAATATAGTGCCATTGGAAATTCCTTTAAAGTAAATTATGAGGCATAGGTTTTCATTTTCAATATAAAAATTATGGTGGGTGTGCGTAAAACAAAAACAGAGGAATGCGCATGGAATTACGTATAATAGGTAACAATACCGTCCAAATTACTGCAAAATACATCAACTTCGCAGCTGTAGAAAATACATTTTTATCAAAATATAACAATATAGACATTAATTTACGTGAAAAATTGCTGAATTTTAAACTACTCTAAAATATTATTCATATCAAAATACATTTTTTTATGTAATTGAACCATAGTGATCACGAGAATGCTGTTGTAACTGATCAAAGTATATTCTATAATGTTATGCAGGTTTTACTCTAAATTATTGACACACGATTTCCAAGCCTTCATTTATTTATAAATGCAATGGAATTAAGTGACACCAAGCATGCACCAATGTTGCCACGTGTTCCTTTTAACAAACACAGCTATTGTTTTATTTATCATGTACTTCCCTCTGTACCTTGATATATGTTACATATTTCCTGTTCAAAATTCTTCAATACTTGAGTCTCGTCGAGAAATGTGAAAATGTAGTGACTACTTCATATCAAATTGAATACCATTTTTCTTTGGACATCTAAAACACTTTTACGTTCTATATCTTTTCATTATTAATCAAGTGAAAAGTGTGTCTTTAATGGACATTTAATCTCTTAATCAATAAAATTTAGTATGTTTTACTGTGCATAAACACGTCGTGTATGTTAATCAATATTATCGACTGAACATAGCATAAAGGCTAAAGTCGGTGTATTAGAATGTGGTACGTATGTACCATAAATTACACTTTATTTAGTTATTATTTCATGCATGATTTCAATGTTCATCGAGCTGATAATTCGAACTTAAGCTGAATAAGCGATAATTTCGTATTCTCTCTTTAACTCGTCGTTTCTTAAAGTTATAATCAATTCCTATAGTCATGACTTTTTGTGACCCTCAGACAAAAGTTTCGTTTCATACGAAACTCTTTAATTATTCATTTGAATACTGAACGCGTAACTCTCACTTTTATTATCATTAAATGCTTGTCAAGGAATGATAAAGTCTCTTATATATAAATGAGAATAACTATAAATGATTAAAAATAAGGAAAGATAAGACTGCTGGATTTAATTTTCTATTCTATACGAGTCTTCTGTATTAAACATTCTTCTGCCCTTTTTAAGATCATTTTTAACCAGGAATTTCTATACCGCTTTTATGATCTTCGTGTTGGAATTTTTCATTAGTGCCTATGAATTGGGTTACTGACAAACCACATACTTAGCTCTTCAATCGATAAAAAAGTTCTTATTAAATAATGTTTGATAACGAATGGCAGAATGAAGAAATATGGACTATAGTGTTTTTTGGGTTCAGAGATCTTTAAGAAAGTGGAATTTTTTTTATATTCTAGTATTTACTTTCTCCTTTAGGATAAGAATATATCAAATATCAGACATTCTTTCATTCCTTCAATTTTATTGAGTTGTAAATTCTTAAAATGGAGAGTTCGTAACAGATTGTATGCCAGCATAACTAATTACACAAACAAGAAAATAAAGTTTCATTGTGAACAAAAAATAATCTTTTATGAGAAATTTATGGAAATAATGTGCCAATTTTACGAATTTCAACGTGATTCTGCGGAAAATAGTAAGAACCGAACTCACGGCAACTCGCTTAATTGTCGCAATTATTTTCAAATGAGTGAATGGCTGTTATATAAAGTAAAATACGGACATTCGACTAAGGTCTGAATATATTGCATGTTATTGCGATTCACAAACTGTAGGTGATTATGGACTATATCGCTAAAGAACACTTAAATACACATATATACTATACGAAGTTATTAATATTCACTTATCTAAGACTTCACTTAAATTTAGATGAAATATGAAACTGACAAATGTATATTCTAGACATGATTAATCGTACTGAGATTTATATAAGATTGAGAAATCTGCATCTCAATAAAGGATTAACAAAGATTTATATATTTGATC
The DNA here is from genome assembly GCA_032164275.1 of Synergus coniferae. Taxonomy (NCBI): domain Eukaryota; kingdom Metazoa; phylum Arthropoda; class Insecta; order Hymenoptera; family Cynipidae; genus Synergus; species Synergus coniferae. Next base: position 4,155,758 of record JAUEJJ010000046.1, read on the forward strand.
AGAATATAAATTCTGGATATAATTACTAAAATATCGACAAAATCTCTCGCAGTTTTCTGTATTTTTGTTTTGTTTTTTTTCTGTTTCCAGAATCCAAGGTGATCTTCGTTGCGCAGCACCATACACAATTTCTGCCGAAAAGTATCGTCAAAATCAGTAGTCAAAATGGAAGAATCTCAAAGGTAGAATTTCACGTCACATCTGTATACATTAACATCATATTTAACCCATGTTTGCATATACTGATAAAATTTTTTGTACTCATACTGATATGCAAATTTTATACTTTTATCTTAAAAATTAATTTTTTTCTTTTTAGTTACGAAGACCCTGACATACATGAACAACCACCGAAGCATGTGTTTCGAAAACTAATCGGTAAGAAATAAAAAGGATAGTCCAAAATAGCTAAAAAAAAAATAGCTTACAAATTACATATTTATCTTCTAAACGTTTCTTCTTTAATTTCTGCACTATAGACATGGTACCAGCGCGAGTGGTTCTTTATTTTCTCTCGTTTTCTGGATTCCTTGTCTCTTTCATGATGAGAATGGATATAAATCTCACGATAGTGGATATGGTAAAAGACACAGGCACCAATGATAGTACAACAACTTCGATTCATTGTTACGTATCCCCTAATTTATCCTCAAATTTATCTTACACCTTGAAGGACAATATTACAAACGATAACAATAAGGTGTGTTTACACAGATTTAGACAAATCCAAAAACAGTTTCAGGAGACACTCTGTCTTGCACATAATGCCATTTTAATTTTGTAATCAATATTCTTTATATTACGTTACATATTTTATTGTGCTTTATCTAAATAGGCAGGCGAATTTGATTGGACCTCAACAATCCAGTCAACCATTATAGGTTCTTTTTACTGGTGCTACATTCTTTCACAAGTAGTTGGTGGAGTCCTTACACAATACTTTGGCACAAAAACCGTTTTTGGTGGCTCTCAGTTACTTACAGCGATTTGTAGTTTACTAATTCCGAGTGCAGCAGAGCTTCACTACGGAGCTTTGATAGCTCTACGAAGTATACAAGGTGTTGCAAGTGTAAGTATGAAAGCTTTCAATTAAAGTTGACTGAGCGGCACCGTAACTTAAATTTTGTCAATTATTATCTATGAGAATAGTTCATTTTTCAATTTGGCTCTCATCCACATTTCAGTGCAGAGTTTAGATTTATTTTAGAGTTTATATTGTTAAATAGGCCAAGGGTCAAATTCGCCCTGTGATCGATATTTGTAAAATGAAGCCAAGAAAGTTAAATTGAAATGTAATACTTTCAAATTGAATTTCATCCCATTCCATTCTATTAAATGTATTTACTGATTTTATATTATATATATATTGCAGGGTAGGGGGGAAATTATGTAAAAAAAAATAAGTTAGGGTTCCTGACAAAGTCTCTTAAAGCTATATCTCCTAAAAACTCCTACTTTATAAAAAATACATTTACAGGGACTAACATGGCCGGCCATGTATGCTATTGTTGGACACTGGATACCGCCCGTAGAACGTTCTCGCTTCATGTCTTCCTTTCAAGGTAATATTAAACTGAATAATACAACAATAAAACGATGATGATATTTAACGCTCTTTGTGTGTTACAGTGAAACTTCAATACACTCATTATGTTGAATCAATTAAAATTTTGAATGGAAACATGTAATATCAAATTGCAGCAGGTGCACACTTATAAATGTGCTATACAGATTTTTTCAGATAAACACGCTAATACTCGTTCGCTTTTACTAATGACGTATTTTTTTTTTCAGTCTACGAAAGAATGTTTTTCGTGACCTCTTCTTATTTTACAGTCAAAATTTAAATCTAGATCCAGACATCGCGAGTATACATTAATATTTGCTTGATTGACATTGACACTGGCTTTTATTCATTCAGATCCACGAGGTTGAATTTGCCGGATCGAGGGGTATACTCATCAGCAACCGCTCAACAGCATGAGAATGGCAGAGTATACTTCCAGCTGGTAGAATCAGCCAAGGTCCACATTTCTGCTACAGACTAAACATCGTTATTATCATTTTATAAGTTAACAGAATTTCTTCAACTACATCTTTATTTATTTCGAACTGTTTAGACTCGATCTAATATGAATTTTTCGCTTATACCTCTCAGTTCTGCAACATAAATGAACATTCAATAATATAATGAAGAGGGAGTATTCATTTTTCTTTTATTCTATTAAAATACTTTTTATGCTTTTACTTTGTATATCAAACAATGTAAATTCTATACTTTCGGTAATCTATAGATATAAAACCAGACTTTATTTTACTATTGTTATTAAAATTGAATATTTTGATGAAGGGATCTGGCTTATCAATGCATTAACAGATATCCGAATTTTCAGTTACAAATTATTGAATTTTCTAAAACATTGATCTGAAAATTACTTAACTGTTTCATAATATGAAAAGTGAAGACAGTGCCGTTATGATTTAGTAATTTTCAGACAAAGAGGAAAATTCAGTTTAGTTTTGGTAAATTTGGAACATTTCTTACAGTGTACACAGGGTTCATATCAAAGTCGTATGTATATTATAAAGGGCTTATCATTTTGTCAGTTGCAGGTATAGAAGTTTCATTGTCCCACGATTATCAGCTCCATCTCTTTAGACACCATCCCCTCATATTAAATATACATTCGAATCGCTTTTCAGAATATTTGGAATTGTTCGAGAAACTTTGCATCACAATTGACGAGTGGTATGAGCCTGGGACCATTCGTTCAACATCATGTTTCAGCTTCTACCGGGTCATGGGGTGAGCTACTCCTAACACCTAGATTATCCTTATTCAGGGTTCAGCATCGGCATTGGATTGACCTATCCTCTGTGCGGATTTCTGATTGCACACTTTGGCTGGCGAACCGTCTTCTACACAACCGGAAGCATTGGTATCTCTTGGTGCATCTTCTGGTACTTTCTTGCCTTTGACACACCCGCATCACATCCGAGGATATCGCAGCAGGAACTTCAGTATATCCAAGGAAGCGTCGGATCACAAGTCATTGGAGAAAGTCAAGTAAGTAAGAGATATAACTTTTCTATCTCTTCCAAGTATCGCATCTTGAAATATAGGTTGTTACGTCGTAACAATTTATATGTCAAATTAAAGATTTTTGTAAACTAGCGTCTTTTCAAACAGGCTTAACAGATGTGTTAAATTGTCTTATAAATATTAAATTTTTAATCGTATTGGCATCTTTTGACTTGAGTGCATATTTGCGTCATTTTGTAACTGCGTTATTGTATCATTGCACGATAATATATAATGTATGGTTGAACAGTAATAGAATTTTTAGAGCGTGAGTAATAATGTTAATCATACTATATTACATAGTTATGCTTATGATTCGATTGATATTTTGGATTTTACTTTTAGTCAGTCGCTTTCTGGACTCCTTGTTGGATACTTGAATCGAACGGCACGTTAGAACTGTAACACGTGCAGTACCCTTTTATCTTAACTATAGATTCTTAAACTGTCCAAATATTTCTTATACTTAAATGTTTATTTGTGTTCCTAAATGTAGAAAAAGGATAATAAAGAACCGAATAGTTAATGCATGTGGACATTTAATTAAACAACAATCCAGAAGGATAATTAGGACATTGAGTATTTAAAGTAGTTCATTCGACCAAGGCTTTGATCCAACTAAAAAAGAATTAAAGAACTGAAGGCCCTGTTCCTCGCCTTCTTGAAATCGCCAGCCTGGTTACGTCATTGTAACGTTTCTGGCATTCTTGCATTCTTCCATCATTATTCTTGCATTCTTCCATCATAAATAAAATCAATTTTAGAGAACATTGCATAAAATTCTTCATCCCAAAATTCAATACAAAACATAGGTATTTCAATGTCTATTATCAGAATCTATTATTAGAGCCATTTTTTCGTTTTTCAGGACTTGCCCGTCCCATGGAAATCCATATTCACCTCGTGGCCGGTTTGGTCTATCGGCCTTACAACGTTTGGGAGGATTTGGGTGCACTACGTCTTCATCATTTCCGGACCAATGTATATGAAAACCGTCCTAGGATTTAGCATACAAGCTGTAAGTGTGAAGACATTAGAGCTGATAAAAGAAATACTTGTCATGTTTTTACAATTGGTATCCATTTCCTCTTCTCAGAATGGTGTTTTAACTGGAGCCCCCTTCATCTGTAGCTATTTTAGTTCAGTCGTCTTCTGCTACGTTGCAGATTTACTGGTTACAAGGCAAATAATGTCTTTAACTAAAGTTCGCAAAATATTTACTGCTCTCTGTAAGTTCTTTAAAAATATATGCATTATTAATATCATATATTAGAAATACACTCTTATAATTTATATTAATGTTTCCACAGCACAAGTCGTTCCTGGGATCCTCGTCATTTTAATTGGATACTTGGGGTGCGATATTGTTTTAGCTCTGGTAGTTTGGTTTATTGCTGTAACTTTAATAACAGCCTCTTATGCGGGTGCGATGGCCAATATTGTTGATATTGCACCAAACTTTGCAGGTAAGTTTATATTATATTTAAATTATTCTTTTCAATTTTTTTGTCTTTCATTATTTTTCTATACCATTTTTTTATACCATACTTGTTTAAAATTCCAGGGCCAGTTCTTGCATTCGCACAAACAATTCACATGTCAGCCAGCTTTTTATCGCCAATAGCAACTGGTCAGATAATGCATGATAATGTAAGATTTTATGTTTAAACTTCAAAAAATGGTGAATCTTTAATCTCAGAATAAATAATATAATCACTAATCTATATATTTTTTTTTTTATAGCAAAATCTCGAAGACTGGAGGACTGTCTTTGCCGTCACAGGAGTCGTGGCTTGTGGTACGTATGTTGTTTATCAAATTTTTGGAACAGCAGACATACAACCATGGAATTATCCTGACCAAAAGTATCCTCATTCGGTGCAAGAAGATTGGCAGCCGTTAAATGAATCGCCAAGCAAAAACGGAAAGATCACTTCTAGACGATCAAGCCTTTCTGACTAAAAAATACAGAGTTAATGTCACCAAACTTACTTTAAAGTTTAAACGTAATACATCCAGAATCGAACATTAGTAGAATATATTTTATAAATGCTCAGCAGCGATTTAGAAGACATTTTTTTTTAAATCTCACTTAGAATAAACTTCTAGACACTTTAGTGAATACTCTTCTCAAAGTTTCCATGTGTTAGAGACAACATAATTATATAAAATATATTGGATATTTTTTTAAGGTGATTTAAATTTTAAACAGTCTGATTTAAATCTAATCTGAAGCTTGCTCACTTTTTTTTGACGTAATAGTTTCTGTATAGATAAAAAAATTTATTTTATTTTATATAACTAATCTACTTGTCACAACGCTATTACATTAATATCATGGGAATTTATCATAATCTCTTATCATTCCATGAACTTGTGAATTGTCTCTAAATGTAATAGGAGAGTCCATGAATGAAAGAATGTAATCAAAATGTCGCTAAGTCAACAAGAGCAATTTTCATTGTTCAATTTTGCATTTAATAATTGTATAATTAAGCTTCTTTCGAGAATTGAATACATATACGCCCAAGCGTATAGATACTCATTACGACATTGCCAACTCTTAAGATCAGGATGATTATTTTCTGTAATTAGCGATATTTTGAAGCACGCTCTTTATTTATATTTTTAATGTAATCTCATGAAGACATCTGATTTTATCTTATTAGTAAGATTTTATTATAAGATATAATATATATATATATATGTCAAACGAGAAATGACGCCGTAAATATTCTATTTGACAACTATGAAATAGTCATGTGTTATTATTTTTTTCTGAGATGAGTGCAACAATATTGTGTAGATGTTACTAAACTATATATGAAATTAATCTATCAAAATATCTCAGCCAGAACTATTTTTTACTAAAATTTACATCATAAGACTTAGAATTTGACAACTCTAACACAATACTTTATTGTTTAGTTTAAACTGCCAGCAAACAAAATAATCTTATCAAAATTGACGGTTTAGGATTTTGTGGTTGATGATTTAACATAATTACACTTTTCAACTATAGAAATTATTTTAATTATCAAAATTCGATTCTAATTCAGTTGAAATGAATGTTTAAGGAAAACTGCTTGTTTTTTAAATGAATATAATCTAAATGCTTTCACAAATTATTTTGTGTATCGTAATACTTGAACAAAATAACAAGTTGGAATTCCAGTTATGAAAAGAACTATTGAAAAGAAATTAATGACAAAATTGTTAATAAAATTATTGAAATCTCTGCTATTTCAGTCGTGTTATGGCAACTTGTTAATAGTTATGCCTGAAATCTTTTCCCAATGGTGTAATAGTACATTTTTATCATCTGTTTATTTTTATATAACACGATTTATTGAAACTCAGAAAAAATATAAAAACAGAAAAAGAATCTCGATATAAATCTAAAAGTAATACATAAATATTAAGAATTCTAGTCAGTACACAAATTTTGAAATCTCAATACCTTCATTCCTCATTCCTGTAGAATAATTTCAAATTTACGGGATTATTAATTTGTTACAATCCGCAATTTAAGAAAAGAAAAATATATATCTGATTAAATTGTGCGATGCAACATAAATGTTCAGAGCTGACGAAAATCTAAATCTAAATATTCAATAAAACAGCCTATAAAGTTTTGGACCGACGTAGCAAAGTATTACTGAGAATATTGTAATTTATAATATTACGTAAAAATGCACTCAGTACTTATACATTTATATATATATATATAAAGTAATAGATTGTTTACGATAGATAATTATGATACACTAATTTGATCAGTGCCTTCCAAAACCGCAAAATTATTATAAAGAACACTATATTGAATCGGATTGTATCAAAAAATTAACAGATTACGACATTCTTTTAGAGAAGCGATACCCTGTTGAAAATCTTATTAGTTACCTAGTAAAACGCACATATTCTTTAAAATAAAACCTTTACTCTAAATAACTGCGAATTATTGAAATATTAGTAAAAAAAATCAGATATATGGGATACTTTATGTACGCGCAAGATAAATTATATTGTTATTTTTCTTTTATTTGAAGCAAAATTGAATTTGTAGACTGATACAATTCAGTCTGATGCATACTCTATTACAAAAATAATTATCAGAACGCTCAGACTAAAGTCTATAAATGTAAATTGAGCGCAATAAGATAAGGATCGGCATAAGATTTTTGTCTCGAATCTATTCTTAGAATTTCTTGTGTTTATAAATAAATAAAAAAGTTTACTATATGTATTCAACATCATTTGTTGTAACATTGATATTGAGTTTGTAATTTTTAATGCAAGGATACTTATTACTTAAGATATAAGATAAGTTATTTGAAAAATAAAGTGTATAATTTTTGCAACAACAAGTAGCTCATCTTTTACTTATTTTCTTTACCCTTTGAATCGAAAATTTTTAATTTTTATTGTAATTACTATTAATATTAAAGATTAAATTATATTGAAAAACGCCTTTGCATATGATTTATCATTAGCGAATTTTCTTACTTGCTTACAAAGTTCACAAAGTGATGTTTATAAATTATATAAATAAATAACAAAAACCTTTACTCTGGTGAAAAGTTAAAATGATAATGTGTGTCACATATTCTTATCTTACTCACTACTAAAAATAACAGATAGTACAATTTCTTGAATGTTCTTTAATGCGAAAATTTATTTTTAAAATATAAGATTTCTTGCAAAATATTTGTCAATAACTTTTGCGTGTATATAAAGAGGATTCTATGAACGGAGAAACAGTTGTGCATTAGCTTTGACATTGATAGCCACGACTTCGAGAATTAAAGAAGATAATTAATTATCGGAATATTGAATAACAATAATTAGGACTCTTTTGCAAAATAAAATGAGGTAATGAACTATACTCTAAAAACTAAAATACTCTAATTTATTCTAAAATAAATTAGATATATATAATATACGGAAATTTATTTTTCTAGGCTTTATTTACTTGCAACAATACTAGTTGTAACAATATTTGCATTTTCCGAAGTTTCAGCAAAACAAAAGCATCGAAAATTAAAGTGAGTATATATTATTCATATAATTTGCATTACTCAAAATAATATAAAGTAAAAAAATAAATCACTGCAATTAAAATGTATTTATAAAAATACAGTTTTGTAAACCGCATTTTAATAAACTTTGATCAATTTTCTTGAACAGAGATCACTCCCCTGAAATTTTTGAGAACAAACGTCGATCAAAACGACAAGAAGAAACGCCAAAGACTGAACTGAAAAGGAATGAGAAGGAATCGCCGCAAACTGAAGAAGAACAAGCAAATGATGATGAAGAAGCAAGTCGAGATAAAGAACCAAAAAAAGATGAAAATGAAGAATCGAAAGAATCTAGTGAGAAGAAAGGTAAAACCCGAAGAAGTATTAGACAAAATGCTGATGTTTCGGACAGTAAAAGCGAAGATTCGAAGGAAAACAAAAAACTTGTAACTAGGTTAAATAGAATCAGAAGAAGTTTAGATATCATTGAGGAGGATAGCAAGTCCGATTCGAGTCAAAATAAGCAAATTCAAACTTAAAGAAAAAACTCAACAAAAAGTGATTAGAGTTTTAGAAAAAAATGAATACATGAAATGAAATATTAATCGTTCAAATTGTTAGTATACATCCTTAAAAATGTATAATGTATAATAACTGTATAAATAAATATTTATAATTATCTCATACATTTCCAATAGCACACTTAATAAACAAATTAACCCAACTGGTTCATAAAATTTTCATTTTAGTTATATAACCATAATGAACTAGTTATGTTTTTATAAAAAAATAGAAAGAACACAACTCACTGAATCTTGCATTTTCACAAGCATTTTTGCAGTTTTTTTTACCAATCTCTATACTATTTCATCAGTTCTTCAATAGTTACTCATTATCTAATATACTCAGATATACATATGCTCAAGGTTAATAGTTTGACCTGAAATAAAGCAGACATTATAAATTATTATTGAAATCCACAGAATGTTAATTTAAGATATATATATATATATATATATATATATACATATATGCGTATCGTTAAAATATATAATACATACTTCCTTTCACGCCAACGAAGTAGATAACCCAACCTCTACCACCGTTGTTTAAGCTGGTTTTATACGTCACAGAAATTTGATTACTTTCAGCATAATAATCAGCAGGAGTATTCTGAAGAAAAGAAAATTTCCTTTTAAAAGTACAAATTTAACAACTAAAAAAAGTATCTATATTATAAATTATTATAAAGCCTTACAGATCCACAATATAATGTTGCAGATGATGATTCAGTCACTTGAAGATTATCTGTTCCACATGTTTCCTCAGAACCAATATCAAAATCTACAAATGTTAGAGCCACTTTCAAACCTACTGGAACGATGATTTGCCATGTGCAATCACTAACATTTCTATAAGGACCAGGATACATTGGGGAAGCAAATCTACCACCAAAATTGAATATCTTCCCGCCACATCCCCGACCTATTTGTGAAAAATAAATACTTATTAAAAACATAAATATCTACTCAACCCTATAGTAATTTTCAGCATTTCTACATTAGAGAATGTTTCACAAATCTATCGGATAATCTTTTTTAATTCCTTTAAAGAAATAATTATTTACCTTTGTCTGTAGTTACGTATGTAATATCGTAACTAGTACTTCTTCTGGATGAAATTTGATAAGAATGTAAACTCAATTTATTACCAGTACTATAAACTGGATTTGGTAGTTGATAACCACACATAGTGTTCAATAGGTGCCCATTAAATCCTCCATCAAAAATCTAAATAAAAATCAACAAATGTTTACTTGTAATATGAATATTTTTACTAAGTATATAATTATAGAATTATTTACTCACTTTTAATCCATTGTCTTTACACCCTGAATTGTCAGGCAATCTGAAGTAGTTAAAATACAAGGAAATTGTGTGACCAGGCGGTGCAGTTATTGTTACCCAGCATTCTTTGAAACCATGATGCACCAATCTTCCTTGCTCTCCAGTGCGATTTCGATCACATACAAAAATTCCATACTCTAATTTAAATCCTTTATTTCTGCGTTGACTCTGAACTCCTGATGTGAATTTAATCTCCACTTGTTCTTCGTAGCTAAAATTAAATAAACAAATTTGTAAACAGTTCAGTAGTTGTAAATTTGTAAATCAGCCAAGGAAAATTGATAAAAACAGTACCTGAAGAAATCATGAGGCATTTCACTTCCACAATATCTGTACGAAGACGAAGGTAGGAAGCTTTGCTGAAACATTCAAGTAAAGAATTTTTAAATTTCAACAATTCCTTGATGTTTTACTTTTTGCCTGTGACCTTTAGCTTAATTAAATTGCGAAATATAATTAAATAATTAAATTATTACCATTGTGATACTGTACGGATGTTGCCTGGAGCCACTTACAATGTGATTTTCCCCATATCCTTCAGACAAAAAGTGTACAGTAAGATCGGTGATCTCTAAAAATTCTTCACTGCATTCCGGTGTGTCTTTCATTTCGAAATCGATGAAACGAATATAATAAGCTCCGCGATTATCATCGTTATTTATTACCCAACGACATGTTAAATCCAGAGGATATGGATTAGGATAAGATGGAGATGTAATAACTTGAGCTATTTCGGTAAAATGACGTTCAACTGGACCGCACAAAGCTGGAAAAGAATTAAAAAATTTTTCGCTGAGAATTCAAATGTGGGTAGAAATTTCAATATCTTTTATAAGGTATGGAAATTTTATACATACAATCGATGGCTTCAATAGTTGCAGTTATTCCTCTTCCTTGAACTGTTCCGTCAGTATGAAGTCTAATCCATAGTGAATTCATAGAAGATTTTACTGGCGGAGGTTTGATGTTACCACAATATTTACCAAGTAAATCTGCATATTGAGACTTTCCATCTCTTATCTAAAAATAAAAATGAAATTCAATATCTAATAAATAAAGAGTCTGCTTCTTTCTCTGTAAATTTGAATTAATCAAGTCTTACTAATTCAAATTTAAAGAGTTCAAAAGGAAGAGACTTGATTCAATAAATAAAAAATTATATTTAGTACCTCTAAATAGTCGCCTGTGCATGATTCTTCTAAATGAGTAGTGTTACTAATAGTACGTCGTAAATCAATTGAGTTAATAGTAAGCCGCAGTTGCTTGGAGACTGAAGTAATTGCAATCCAATGGCAATCTTGCATTGCATCGTAAAATTCAGATTTTTGTGTTCTAAAGGGTAATGAGCTCGTAATGTTAAGTACTCCTCCACATCCTTCAGCTTCATTATTTATAAATAATACCTGCAAAGTCATAGAAAGTACAATAATTGTTGTCTTAAAAATGTATGTGTGACTTGAAATAAAATTTCTTTAAAACATTCTGAATGATCCTTACCAAAGCTTTAAACCCTTCAAAATGGTTAGTTTCGTCGGATATAAAATTAACTGTCATTTCATGACCTGCTGATTTAATAACTGGCAGTGTTTGCGACAAGTTGCCACAATAAGTTCCCAAACGATTTGAATAATTAATAAGAGGTCCTTCGTATATGTCCACAGAATCAAAGGAGCAACTGAAAAGAATAATTACAAATGCCATTTAATTTCCTTGCTAATTAAAGTTAAATCGCTCAAGTTATAGACATCTTAAAATTTGAATCTTAACAAATGAAAGTATAAACTTTCTGAAAATAAATTCTCCTGATTCTCAATTTTGAACAATGAATTTTTTATACCTTCTACTATATTCAAGCGAAAATTTTTCAAATCGAACGACTACTCTTTTAGTCGGTGGAGCTTTAATGACCCACGTGCAATTAATTCCACCAAAGTAGGCTTCACCATTATTAAGGGAGCTGATCATCTGAGGCTCCTTAATTTCAGCACCACATTCTGAAATTGTTTACATTCAACATACTTTAATTTTGTTATTTATCAAAAAATTTTAGTTCAAAAATAGTATTATCAAGAAACTCCCTACCATTCACGAAATACTTGAGATGGAAACCAGACATCTGCCGATAGGCGTCGGTTCTGAAAATAATTTGCATAGTGTCGTGAAATTTCTGTATTGAAGGTAGTTCACTGCCACAAAAAACTGTTTCGATTTTATCGTCAGTGTAGTACACATTCTCAGTCACTACTGTGATATTATCCCAGCGACAATCACGTTTTCCTTAAAAAAAAAAAATATACACAAATAAGATGAAAACATGATTACTACTTGCATTGTGAATTTAATTATATTTTACCTTTACTTCCTTGCTCAAGTTGGAAATCGATAAATTCAACAATGATATCTTTTCCAGGTGCAACAAGCGTGTAATTGCAAAACTGATTTCGATCATAAGAACTAGGATAATTTGGCGATTTTAAATACTTAATCTGGCTAGTAACTTCATACACCCCACCACAATCAAGATGCCACTGAGCCCGAAATCCGTCTGCTTCTATTGCTTCATTTGAATGAAATAAAACTTTCATTCGTTGAGAAGTTGATGAAAGTGGCTCCGGAGTATTGCGACCACAATATTTGGCAATTTCGGTCCATTCCTTATCTCCCTTTTCCCCTTCATTCCAATTAAATATCTTTAAAAGAAGCAGATATATTTATTTAATTAGATGTTATTATATATTTGTGGAAACTTCAAATACAATAACTTTTTTTCTGTAGAATACATTTTTTTACGGAAAGAAAATATTTTTACCTGTATATAGTCATTTTGACAATTCGTACTTGATTCAAGATTAAATCTATCCACAAATTCGAGGCGAATATGGTAACCTGGTTCAGTAACAAGATTCCAAATACATTCAGAATTAGCAGGATACGAGGAAGGAAATCTGAAAATATAATTATAGATATAATAATGATTAATTATCAAAATACATTTTTTGATGATTCGCATCTATAAGAAAAATAATTATTTTCTTACTTGGGAGAAGAAATTTGTTTTTTGGAACCACGATAAACACTGCCACATTCGTTTCCAATTTGATCCAAAGTAAATTCGAAATCATTTGGTGCAGCTTCCGCATAATATTCAATCCAAAGTTTATAGTTTGAACTTGTAATCTTTTGTGGTATTTTATTGCCGCAAATTTTATCAAGCTGTGGTGAAGAAGGTCCACCGTTCCTGTACAAAAGTTATAAGTTATTATGTATAAGCTAATGTAATATTTCTTCCAGAATTAACTATATTCTCCTAGTAGATTTTACCTAATGATAATGTAATTTTTTTCGCAACTTCCTAAATTTAAGCTATTAAAATTCATGTTTATAATTTCTCCTTCGTCTGGGAATTTGACTTCCCAGGCGCAATTTATCGGAAATGGTAGATGTTTTGGTGCTTGAACTGTATGGAATGGACCTTGCAATATTCCACCGCATGTTTGCCATTCGTAAGTTAGATTTAAACTCATAGGAGTCCCATCAGTTGAATTTAAAACCTAAAGCCAGGAACAAATGATTAGCAATAATAAAATACAATCTCTAAATAATTTTTAAAATAAAATGCATAATTTTTGTGAAGTCACTGGCTCACTAACCTTAACCATGTTTAATGTGGATGGACTTCGCACAATCATTGGTTGAGCCATAAGATTTCCACAAACAGTAGCAACTACCGTGTCTGGATCTATAATAACATGAATTGAACTGATATGACTTTTGGAAAAAATAAGTTTCAAGGTATATACTGTGTAGTACTTTCTGTTATTTATAAAAAATTAGAGAAAGAAAAATACAAACCAGTGACTCTAACGTACTGCTTATAAAATAAGCAGCTTCTAGTAGCTTGTCGGGACTCGCCTATAATTCCCGAAACTCTTAGACTCATTGTTAAACCTGTATCATTTGCTGATTGAAGAAGCTCATCTGGAGGTTGAATTTTCCATTGACAGAAGTACGCTGATTCATTAAATGGTCTATATCTTGGAACCATGAGGCTGCCCTTGATTTCTCTTACTAATCCGCCACAGGCTAATTAAATAAAAATATTCATCTCAGTATAAATAAGAACTATTTACATCATACCTTTACTCGCAAATGGATCAAAAAAATTACTCACGAGCAGGAGCGACTGCCGTATATTTTGCTTTTAAACCTCGTTGGCCAATTTGAGCAAAGTGCGATATGACCATAAAATTAGAAGAACTTTCTATACGAGACGTGGGATCACCTGACTTTAGGAACTTTATCTTCGAAATGTGGTACATATCATTGAAGAACTAAAATGATAAAAAATACATTTAACATTATTCCTAATAACTTTATAATATTATTTATTATATAATTTATTTATTACCTTGACTGGATATTTTTCGTCGGATTCGAAATCTAAAATATCCAAAACTACTTGAAAACCTTCAGGTACGGTAATTCTCCAAACACAATATCTGATAAAAAACAAATACAATAAAATAAATAATACATAGTCTAATATATAGTTTAGATACAAAATATCTAAAAGCTTACCTTCTCAGATTTCCATTAGGATACCCTGTAGTTCTAAATTCGCCACCCATACCTGTTAGAACACCACCACATTCTGCAAGAGAATAAATTGGATTAATTAACCACTTTGCCAACTTTATGTTGCCATTCCTTTATTCTATACTTACTTTCGAAACTTATAGAGTAATTTAAACTAAATCCTCTATACCAGGTAAATTCCTTATCATCGGTTAAAAATGAAACCACTGCTTCATTCGCAAAAGTTTTTATCATGTCGGGTTTGGTCCATCCACAATATGTACCAATTTCTGTAGCTGTAAAATAAATTGGTTTATCACTCATTCTTCCTAATAATTTCTGAGAAAATAAGATGAATGTCGGATTAGAAACATTAAATTACCAGTATTGTTATCGGGTAATTTTTCACTGACAACCAAATGATCAGTTTGTTCACAGTTCCTCAAACTAGGCAAGTGAAGATCTTGGAACTGTATTTTTAATGAATAACTAGGCGGTCCAATAATCCACCAATGGCATTGCTGATTTTTTGGATAATTATTTGGATAATTTGGTGACCTTATTGTTCCACGTATGCCTCTCATTATTCCACCACACACAGCTGAAATAATTTTTTTACAATATTAGTATTAATATTAATAAACATTACAAATATTCTCTAAAATTATTTAAATTACCGTCAGTTGTTACAATCGCCTTAAACCCGTTCTTTTGATCCGATACGTCCGAATAAAAACGCACATACAGTGCATTATCAGTTGAAGTCATAGTACTAGGAGCAAGATTTGAACAATATTTGCCCATAAGTTTTGATGATTCTGTACCACCATCTCGAATTTCAACGTATTCTTTATCACAGCTCGGACTTTCAGTCAAATCGAACGTATCAACAAAGTGAATTGACAATCGTTTTCCTGCTGGTGCCATAAAAGTCCAAACACACTCACTATACGGTGGAGGGACATTGGGATAATTTGGCGTTGAGAAATCTTCTGAATCGATTTCACTGGTTAAAATAAATCTGCCTCCACAGTCCATGCCAATTTCCCTACAATGGAGGATAATCAAGTACAGAAATTCTTTTTACAATCGCATAGACAGACATTATTTCTCTTACCTGTAAGATATTTTAAAATCTACAGATAGATCTGCCCAAACTGATTTAACATACAGACGATTTCCTGTAGTGTGCAAAGGAGCCGGAAGATTATCACCGCAATATTTGCCTTCACCAAGGAGAGGAGAAAACGCAGACTCTCCATTCTTTAACTAAAATAAAAATGTGCCATTTTAAATAGTGTACTTCTTTAAGATCTTATTAATTATATTGTAAGGCACCAACCATAAGGAAATTTCGATTGCAAATATTAGGATCCTTGTTCGTCAAATCCATTTTAATAAACTTGACTTCTATTGTCCTCCCAGGTCTAACAGTAACATTCCATTCACACTCATGAAACGGTCTGAAGTAGCTCGTTGAATTGTCAAATTTGATGACTCCATTAGGTCCTTCCAACTGACCTCCGCACTCTGTATAAAATAATTAATCAAGTAAAAATCAATATTATAATTTCACAACAGCTTAATGTGAACTTGTATAAAATACCTCGAGAGACAATAGCTTGAAAACCTGTTCCGTTTACAGTAAAATCGGACACAAATTTAACAGTCATTTCATTGGTACTAGATATTTTCGTCGAAGTACTATTCAACAAACATTCCTTTTGCAAAAAAGTTCCAGCTTCGGAATTCATAGCATCTCCTTTGTAGACGGCCACATAATCCATCGCGCAATCTGCACTTTCTTCCAGATCCATTGAACGAATTCCGAGTGCAAGATGGGTTCCTGGAGGTGAAGTGAAAAACCAGTTGCATTCCAAATTTGGTAAATATCCATTTGGATACCCAGGTGAGGCAAATAAATATGTGCTATTTTCTGCATTCCTCAAAGATACAATTTGATTACATTCTGCCACTAAAAAGAAATATAGTAATTTTTTGTTAATTGTACCATTATGTTATTCTTCATATTATCAAAAACCACCTATTTGCTTACACTTTGTAACCGAATTTTCTTCATCATCAATATTTCTGGGAATTTGGTTCCATTTTAAATGGAACCAGTTACCCACAGAATATCGAATTGACGTCATTTTTATGTAAACAATATTACTAGTAGATTCAATTGGATCTGGTAATGTCATTCCACAACCAGTAAATAAAACTGGAGCTTCATCATCATAGCCATCAAAAACCTAGTAAATAATTAAGTTTTTCCATTAGTTTCTTCATCTTCTGAGCTTAACATACTTCAAGGTCACTTTTATGTGTACCAAAATAAATTTTGCATGCTATAGTCTAACGTAATCGATTTACGTACAGCCAATTGGCCGAAGCAAGTAGGAGGGGTACTATCAATCGAAAAGGCATCAAATTCGATCTTAATTATCCATTCAAATTCAACAGTAACACGCCATGAAAATTCCTCCTCCAGTCTGCATGGTGCCGGATACAATGGCGATGCAATTTCTCCTACTGGTCCGCTAAGATCACTTCCATGAATGAGAGCATAATTTGCTTTGAATCCAGAGGCAGTACCATCACCATCACTCTTAAATTTAATCCAGAGTGTTGATGTAGAAGTAATTGTTTGAGGTGTTTCAGAGCAAAATATACCCAATAATTTTCCAATTCCGTTTTTTTCTCGAACTTCCAAATAATCTATATTGCAATGTTCACTAGATTCTAACTCGAATTCCGTGAAACTTAAAGATATTCCGTTTCCAGGAGACACGTTTATTTGCCAGACACACTCAGAATTCAAAGGATAACTATCCGGGTAATTAGGTGATGTCAGGGTTCCAGCAAATGCAGTGTAATTTCCTCCACAAGCTAAAAAACAATTTATTTTATGTGATCAAAACGTTTTTTAATGATTACTTAACTTGAAATATATATGAAAACAAAATACCTGTGTTTAAACGAGAATAATAAGCGACGAAGGAATTATCCGCATTTTCTCCAGTGGCGACTAAATTTACTGTTAATGCATTTCCATTACTAGTTATTGGTGGAGGGACATTATTCGAGCACCAAGTACCCAAAATTGGTCCCTCAATAGAACTACCATCATGAACTTGAACGTGATGACTTTCACAACCAATTAAAGATGATACGAATTCTATGTACGTGAAAGTCAAAGTTATGTGATCATCTAGAAATAAAAATAAATTAAATTAGTGATTGAAGCAAGATATCCTTATTATTATAGGTTGATTGATTTACTTGGATCATCGGATATAAGAATCCAACTGCAGTTAGTAGCTTCTTCTCTCAAAACTAAGGTTGAAGATGTACTCAAAATTCCTTGATCTTTAACTCTTATCGTGGCACCACATGCTCTTTTATATTCAGCTTTAAAGCCTTTAGCAGACAAATAACTGTCGCTTCTCATTGCCACCAACATTTGATTACCAGTTGAAACCAAACTAGGTGGTATTTTATTGTGGCAAAATGTACCAAGTAAAGGAGAATCCCTTGTCGTTCCATCGAAAACCTAAAATTTATCTCAAGCTTAACAAAAACGTTTATACGCAAACAATTACTTGACAAATAAAACTAATACTAACTTTAACGTAGTCATCCGAACAATTTTTCGTGTTTTCGATATCAAAGTTGGTAAAAGTCAAGTTAACAACATGATTTTGGTCGACAGTTAGAAGCCACTCGCAGTTTTGATTATGAGGGTAATTTTGAGGATAATTAGGTGAATGAATTTCTCCTAATTGTGCGTTAAACTTTCCTCCACATCGTGATTCGATGCTTTCGTATTTAGCTGAGAATCCATGATTAGCATACAATGAATCCGAAGTGAACCTAACAAACATCTTGTTTCCAGAACTTGTGAACGTCACAGGCTTATCCGAGTGACAGAGTTCACCTAATTTCGGGGCCTTGTCATTTAGTCCACTAAATATCTCAATCTTATCAAACTGACAACCGGAAAATTTCTCTGTATACACATGATCAAAAGTTAATTGTACGCTGTGTACAAAGTCAACTTCTATCAACCACTCACAAACAATGTTAACAGGGTAACCATTGGGATATCCTGGAGAAGTAAATGAGTCTTGTGGTTTCGTTAGGTGATCAACACAACCATGAACGACCCATTCAAGCCGGAATCCTTTGTGAGCTATGAAACTATCGGTGACGAACGATATGAAAACCTGGTGTTCGTTAGAAACAATCTTTGGTGGGAGTACTTCCGAGTCATCACAAAACTTTCCTAGCTTATTTGTAGGGCTGCCTTCTGAACCTTCCTCAATTTCCAAATAGTCATTGTCACAGACAGTTTCTGCTCTTCCACCTTCGAGTTCAAAGTGAGAAAAAGTTATATTGACCTTATTACCAATTGGTGCTTCTATCAACCAAGTGCAATTTGTTGAATGATCATATTTGCGAGGGAAGTTCGGTGATTCAATTACTCCTTGAATTCCGTGAAGGGTGTTGTGACAATCTGCAAAATTACGAAGAAGACAAGGACATATGAAAATAAAAAAGTATAAGATAATGATTTTCCCAGTAAATTATTCTGACAACCTACCTGTGCTGTACTTAATGTGAAAACCTCGAAAATGATTTGAAGGATCACTTCTAAAGCGTAAAGTTACTAAATTGCTATTAAACTTAATAACAGTTGGATGTGTATCTCCACAATATCGATTAACATTCTGGCGATTGATCTCATTTCCTTCAGCTATTTCCAGATAATCAAATTTACAGGTGCTATGCGGTTCTAACTGAAAATCTATAAATACAATTTGTACAACACTTCCAGCTGCTACTATGATGTTCCAAGTACAAAGAGCACTTTTTCCATAAGGCTGTGGATAATTCGGTGAAATAATATCACCACTTGCGGCTATTAAATTACCTCCACATCCTAAACAATCAGAAGCCAAAAATCAGTTATTCCAAATATATAACAAGAGTGATGGGAATGGGTACGAAAAAATACTTACCAATTGTCAAAAGATCCCATTCAATTTCAAAACCTTTTTCAGATTCAGTCGTATCCGTTACGAACTTTAAATACATTTGATGACTGAAACTTTTAATCGTATTTGGAATGCTGTCAATTCCACCACAGAATTTTCCAATTAAAGGTGAATTACTACTTGCCCCATTTCTGAAATAAATATTAGTTAAGTCATTTCAAATAATAATGAATTTAAATATAGAACGTTTTTTAAACTTCTCCTTACCTAATTTCGAGGTAATCATACAAGCAGGATTTTCTTTCAAGGTCGAAATCATTGATCCGAAGAATTACTTGATGTTTATTTGGAGCTTCAATCACCCATTCACAAGTCACAGATCTTGGATAATCTTCAGGATAATTAGGAGATCTAATTACTCCAGTCATCGCATACAAATGACCACCACATGATTTGGAAACATCCACAAAATTGTAAAGAGCACTGAATCCTTGATAACCCAAATTATAATCAGATTTAAAAACTAACATTAAATCTTGACCTTGAGACATCATAGAAGGTGGTTTAATGTGACTGCAAAACCTGAAATACATAAAATAACATTTTAGTATTATTTTCTAATGTTTTTCTGCGCCATTTGATTCATTTTTATCAGAGCCTCTTACTTTCCCATCGACTTTGATGATAATGCTTCATAACTGTCGAAAATTTCCACGTAATCATTTCTGCACTTGAAATCATGCTCAAGCCCAAAAAGAGACCAAGAAAGTTGAACAATATGTCCTGGAGGGGCATGAATCAGCCAACTGCAGTTTAAATTATTTTTATACTCTTGGCCATCTAGTGGGTATTGTATAACTCCTTCAGGTTCGACGTGTATTCCACCACATTCTATAGAAAATACAATTGAATATTATTATATCTTTTTTTGCAAATTACTGTCGTTTGAAACTTAAGCTTTTATATTTCTTACCAACATCTAAAGTAGTGTAATTAGCCAAAAATCCACGATACTGAACATTGGGATCGGATTGGAACACAAGGTACATGAAATTATGCGTGGAGAAGAAAGGTTCTGACGGCATATTTTCAGCATTTCCACAAAGCGTTGCAAGATGAGTCGAATTTTCATTAATACCGTCGAAGATACGCAGACTATCATATTCACAGATACCATCACCCATGTTTTCAATATCCAAAAATTGAAAAGTGAGAGCTATAATTTTACCCAGTGGCTGAATTATTTGATAATTACATAACTTGGATGGCGGATATCTTTGAGGATAAAAGGGTGACTGGATAATTCCAGTTGGTTCATAGAACTCGCCACCACAAGCGGTTTCATATTTCAGATGGAAACCTTGTCTATGAGCAGACAGGTCTGTTTCCAAACGTATAAGTAAAACATTGGTATTGAGAACTTTTGATTCTGGAAGATCATATCCACAGTATCTCCCAATTAATGGAGATTCGGTCGTACTTCCTTCAAAAAGCTGAAATATAATACAAATCAAAGTTATAATCATTCTGAAAAAGTTATTATATGATATAAAAATCTATTAGAAAGTCTATACTAACTGTTACAGAGTCAAACTGACACGTTGAAGACGATTCTACTTCAAAACTTATCCAGTTTATTTTAATACGTTCCTTTGGCGGTAATCGAATTTCCCATTCACAAACCAAGTTGGGCCCATAACCTGATGATGAGATAAATCCTGGAGATGCAATATCCCCACTGTCCTTGGTAAAAACTCCTCCACAATCTGGCGATGCTGTACAAGCAGACATTTAAAAGATTAACTCTAATCAAACATGTCTTTCTAGAATTTCAAAAATTTTATATATTTAATTCAAAGGGATTCGAGGGAAATTGAATACCTGCTTCACTGGAGAAAGTAATTTGAAAACCGAAATCTTGACCGGCACTGTCCGAATGGAAATGAAGAACAACTTCTGAACCAGAAGTTATTATAGGAGATGGATGAGTGTGGTTGCAGAATAAGCCTAACTGCTTATTTCCGTAACTAGTAGTTTCGTTGATCTATAAAAAATTCAAGAGAATTAGCATCATTTTAAGACGATAATTCAATATTAGTATATATTTTACCTCAAGGTAGTCATTTCCGCAAGTCTCATGTTCTTCCAACATCATCTGAGCAAAATGTATATTGATTCTCTTGCCTGGACTGACATTAATGTACCAATAGCAATCTCTGTGCGGGGGATATTTCCCAGGATAACCAGGTGAACTGATAGTTCCTACATCAGCTTGAATTGTACCTCCACAAACTGGAGGAATAATAGTCCAACTGAAAGCAAATCCTTCAGAAGATACACTATGATCAGAACGGAACCAAAAGTAAAGAGCATTATGCGAAGATATAATGTTTCCATTGTTTGGCAAGTTGTTAATATTTCCACAGAATCTTCCAAGTGGATGATCTCTGGTGCTTTCTCCATCGTGTATCTAAAATATATCAACATTTACAAACAATCCAAGACAGTCAAAATTAATGAAATTCAGACAATGCTGTGTTCAGAAAATTAGTAACATACTTCCAAGAAGTCGTAGGAACATTCCGATGAACTTTCTAAAGAAAATCGACTGAAGGTGACATTAAAAACAAAACTATGATTTGTTTTCAACTGCCAAGCACAGGTTTGTTTATCTTGATAACTAGAGGCACCAAGAGGGTATTCCACTGTGCCAGCAGGGTCTCTTAAAACAGCACCACAGGCCTGTCTTGGTGTTTGACATCTTTTTCCAGTGTAACTAGATGTACACTCACATACAAAACTTCCGGTTGGCGTTTTCATACATATTCCGTTATTCCTACAAGGATTGGGATTGCAAGGATCAACTGGCACGTTGCACGTAGGGCCTAAAAATAAAATAAATAATGTTATATTACATCCCAGGACATATTCTTTTCAAAAATATTTTGTTCCCATACTGACCTGTGTATCCTGGTAGGCAGTTACATACGAAATTTTTACCAATACCAGGTACACAACTTCCGTGAATACATGGATTGCTCTCACATGCGCCAGATGCAACGGAAACCCCAGAATCCGGAAGACAAGCAGCTATTCCATCACCGACGTAACCAGCATGACATCGACATGTAACTCCACTGAATGAACTCTCTGAGCAAATGGCTAATGGATGGCAGCCTCCGTTATTAATTTTGCAAACACCAAGGTAAGTGCACGTTATTCCATCTCCTTGGTAGCCTGGAGGACAAGGCCCACATATTCGGGAACCCTGATGTAAATAACTTTAATTGAAGTTTTCCGCAAATTTCATCCCTAAATGATGTCTAATATTTTTGTTACCATTGTATTAATGCACTGAACCCGAGGAATTGTACTACAACCACCATTGTCCTGAAGACACTCATCAACATCACTGCAGTAGTAACCATTCCCAGTATAACCTTGTGGGCAGCTGCCACAAAAATATGACCCCGGTACATTGTGACAAACCACAGGAGGATTTATTGAACATGGTGGATGATTTTGAGCACATTCGTTCACATCTTTGGTACATGCCGGATTGGTTGCATCTTTAGCCTCCCAGCCCTGCAATAAGTATAATTATAACGATTTTATAAACATAATTCATCTCATTCTATCAATTAAATGAAAGATCGATCTTACTTGTTTGCAAAGACAAGTGTAGCCAAGAGGTGATCCTGCAACGCTGATGCAATGACCATTTCCACATAACTCTACATCGTTTTGGGTACTGCAATTTGTTGACTTCAGAACGCAGTCTTTACCATACCATCCCGGAGGACACATACACCTATGAAGAATATATTTTTTAATTTTAAAAAACATTTATTTATAGTCAAACATTTGTTCCATGAACTAGAAGGATTGAAACTAAATGATTGAAGATAAAAAGATATAAAAAGATAAATAAATATTTCCTTACTCGTATGAGCCATACAGATTATGACAAGTCGCCCCATTTTGGCATCCTAAATCAGTGTTTCTGAACTTCATACATTCGTCTACATCAATAGTACAATATGGCCCCTAAAAATCCAAATGTAAAATAGTTATGAAATACATAGTTATAGAATTCAAAAATAAATCCAGATGGAAAAATGTTACAAGTACTCACCTCAAAATTTGAAGGACAAATACATTGAACATTATCATAAATATCTATGCAAGTACCACCGTTTTGACAAGGATCACTTGTACATTCATTTTTCCTCAATTTTCTTTCCACATTTCTAACTCTTCTTATCAAGCTCCTCACCTACGAGACATTTCAAGAACATACAATGCGTATATATCTGAATTTAGTGATGGTAAATCATCGACTGAGATATTTATAATTACCCTTGTTGTTAGTCTTCGAAAATTTTCATTTATCAAATCAGTTTCCTGTAAATGAAATTCATCAACTGTTTAGTTTCTGTGACCTTTTAAAGGCTTTACATATATTTAATTTTAAATATCCAGTCAAAAATACATTATTTTAAATTTATGCAACATTTCTTACTTCATGTGATAGCGTTTCATTCGAATACAAATTATGTGTGGATGAAGATCCTCTTCCAGTTAACGTATCTATGCGCCTGAGTAGGCCATGTGGGCCTTCCACAAATTCTGATAATCTTTGGATGCTTGATTCGATGTCGGCTAAACGCCCATTTTTCCATCTATCTATCAGTTGCGATGCTTTTTGAGCCTATGAGGATTTGAATTTAATAAACAATTGGAAAACTCGATTCTGCATAAAATTAGTTTATAAAACACCACACATAATATTATAATTTATTAATTAAGATATATTAAGAAAAACAGTAATGATTTTCAACATTCTTTCTATGGTGCTCTAATAAAAATTAATTATAACATGTAAAATAACTCTCTGAAAATTTGGCATATATTACCTCCATTGTAACGTGCAGCAAATTAATATCATTGATATTGACATTTCCATATCCCAAAGTCTTTAACGTTATATTCTTGTCTTTTGCACTCGAAATAAATAAGTTTCCATCTTGTGATTCCAAAACGGGTCTGTAATCAATGAAATAAAAATATTATTGTGAAAAACATGTTTGGAAAGATAAACTAAGTCATTGATTATAATTAATAATATCATCAAGCTAGCCACTTTGGAATAATATATGAAAATACCTTTCGTCCATCCATCCCACACAAAACTTAAAATATATTAATAATAGCCATTTTGCTCTGGACATCATGATGACATGCTCTTTTATTTTGACTATTAAAATACTTCACTGCAACAATTGCACCATTTCAGTACACTTCTTCACTAAATCACACGTCTTCCTAAGACCTATGTCACCGAATGACTAAATTAAAAAAGACCCCTCCGACTAATCAGAACTCCAGCGTTGCTCTATTGTGGGCGTATTTTCGATAATAGTCTATAAGTCCTCCCAATATCAAATTTCATCGATAAGCAATCATACAGTCAATTTATAAATAAAGCATCAGAAAATTTAAAGTAATCTGAAATTGTATATAAATTTATTTATTTTTTCTAATTAATCATAAGCTAAGCTGTCTGACTAAACTTTTTTATCAACATCCCTGATCTTCTTGAAGCGGATCAATTGTAGTTGTATAAAATAATTATATATTTATTATTTTATTAGGAAAACAAGTTATAAAAAAATGTATTACAATATTGCAACGAAATATGGTTTTCAAATTTTATCAAAAATAATATTATTTGAGCTTTTCCGTATAAATATTTTCCGTGAGAGGACATAATAATTAAATTTAAATTAATTAAAAGCGAATTAAACATAAAAAATCACGAATGATACATAACAGATTAGTTTTAATTTATTGTTTTCAATATATTCATTTGTCTGTGATTTTTTGAAATTCAAATTCATATTACCACTGTTACCACTACATAAAAATGCACCAAGCATGCACGTAATGATTTCATATGTACAGCCATACAGGAATGCCAATTACAGTGCAAGAAATAAAAGTGTAAAAGGTGTAAAATGTCACTGCTGTCACTGTTTGACTGTTTGAGTTTGACTGTTTTGCTTTGGAGCACTTTGGAGCATTGATTTGGATGCTTTGAGTGTTTTATATTAATTTTTATTGATTTGTAGTAGAACTAAGTAATTAATAAAAGAAATTAGTTAGAATGTCAGACATTATTCAGTTAATATATTCAAATGGAAATATATTTATTTGGAATGCTGATGGTGAGATCTTTAAAAGAAAGTTATTCAAAC
>JAUEJJ010000046.1:4181699-4208829 GCA_032164275.1 Synergus coniferae
CTCAGCACTGTGCAGTGTGCAGTTGTGCATTGTGCAAGCAGTGTGAACTGTGAAGCAGTGTTTGTTAGTTAATGACGTTGAATCGTGTGGAATCGTGTGTCAAAGATCAAAAGAGATCAAAGTTTACGTCAGTTTACGTGTTTACGTGCCTACACTAGCCCACACAGACGATATCATTCACTTGCATTCACTGGCATCACTTTATTTTTATTAAAATGTATGTATATACATGCAAAAATTTAATTACGTGCTTTAAAAAACTTATAATCATCTATGGACAGAATGAATAAAAAAGTACTTCCAGTCTCTTTCTGCATTCGCCTGCTCAGTTCAAATTTCTTTACTCTCTTTACAGGTAAGTTATACAATAAACCCATCAAAGGTTTTACAACATTTTGATAGGTTAAGAATAGTTAAAAATCGTTCAGGTAAATTGTCTTTTCAAAAAACTAAACTACTATATCTTGACTACGTTCGATGTTATGATAACCTTCCAATAATCTGATTATAGGAATTGCGTGATATAAATTGATTAATGTGACATGTACTTTGTACATTGTTTTGTAATAGGAACACTCTGTAAGAAAGCATACTTTTACTCATATTCACATCAAAGCTGAGCTACATACGAAGAAGATTTGGTCGTCAGTTTGAACTTGGTTTGAACGTAGATTTTGATAAACATGCCAGCGAAACTCAGCAAATTTGAAATAGCAGCTAGTTGTAAGAATTATGTACATCCTTGGGCGGATTCTTGTATTAGTACTGCAGCTGGGCTAGGTCTACATTCTGTTCAAGAAAGTCTCAGAATATACAGTACAATTTATTTTGTAAGTATAGAATTCAAACATTAATTGAAGACTTTTTTGTTTGAGGAAGCTGAATCTGTAACTGAAGTTTAAGCTTTTTTAGAGTCCTTTTTATAAAGGATGCTAAACATTTATTAATTCTTGCATACGTTTTGTAGGTTACACTCTTGTTGAGAGGAAAAATTCCCTCAAAACGTGATATTACAAAAACAATTATGAGCATTTTGCAATCAACGGCCTTTTTGTCATGGAGTGGCTTTACTTTTTCAATGTTCATCTGTAGCATTAGGTAAATCAATTTCTCTAAACGTGCTATAGATATTTTAATTTTATACTTAGAAAATTCAATATTTCAGAAGGATCTTAGGAAACTTCAACGTCTTGACAGTTTCCTTCATTCCGTCTTTTTTATCCAGCTTTTCTGCAATTATTTTAGAACGCCCTTCGAGGCGACCTATGTTGTGTCTATATGTTTCAAATATAGTAAGTAGATAAATGTTCAATCTCTAAAAGTTTCTGTCTTCAAGAAAGGCACTTGATTGAATTATAATTAAATACTTTCAGGCAACAGAAACATTATTCAGAATGGCTGTATGGAGGGGTTACATTTCGCCTGTTCCATATGGTCAAGTATACATATTTGCCTTGAGTATGGCAATATTACTATATTTTTTTCGTAGTAAAGGAATCAAAGAAGACTCTATATTTAGGATAATTAGGTGTTTATGTAATTTTTATGTAACTCACTGCAGGGTATATCTCTGCTTGCATTTTAAAGGATTATCCACCTTAAACTCTCAAATCTTAATTTTTTCTGATATTCACACAGAAAATTCTTTTTACTAATTTTGTAATATAATATAATAGGATTCTTGTTGGACCGTATGAAGATGAGAAATATCTAAAAAGTCAGTCTCAAGTTGACAGTAGCCATGTACAAATGAGCGATGAACAAAAAACAGAACGAGAATACTCTGATAAAGAAAAAGTTAAAAAATCGAGAAGCAATGGACTATTTAGTATTATTTGGAAAGCCCTTGATGTTTATAAACTGCTAATAGACAAATTAAAGGCAAAAAGTAAGCATGCATCCTGTCCACATTCCAACAGTTGTGTTCATTATATTTTAACGGTATGTAAGATATCAATCTTTTTGTTCTTACCTATATTATTTTTATATAAGAAGTAGTTGTTATGATTCTTTCTTTTTTAATATCATTTTGATTAATTCAAACCCACCGTTTTACAAAAAAATTAGCAGAGGTGTAATGTTATATTGACAATAAATGATTATATAAATTCAGTATTTTATTTCCAGGGAAGCGCAAAATTATTTAGTTACGGTTTGTGTGCTCAGTTAGCTCTAAAAATATTTTTTAAACTGGGAAATTTAATAAAGAAACCAAAATTGTTAAAATCTACTATCTTCAAGAAAGATAATCTAAATTTGGCTGTATTTCTTGGAGGATTTTCTGGACTTTATAAGGTATGAAATTAGATTATACAACTATTATTATTATGTAAATATCTGAGTTCAGTTATTTGTAAACTAAATTATACGCGTTTTAATTTATTATTTCCAGTTGGTGTCGTGTTCTTTACGAAGATTTTATGGTTACGACTCTCAATATCACGCTATTCCAGCTGGACTGATAGCGAGTATTAGCTTTGTAATGTATCCAGACATTACTGTTGCTTTATATGTTATGTGGAAAGCATTACAGGTAAGGTACTTAAATAATGTATATAAGTTGAAGCAGATTTACAAATATAATATTGTAATCGTGCTTATTTTTTAGATATTATGGAACGATGGAGTCGAAAAGGGAAAAGTGCCTGAAATCAAATGGTTCGTTATTCTTTTGTACTGTTTCAGTACTGCCGTCCTCTTTCACGCTGCAATTGTGGAGCCACACAATTTAAGAGCGTCATATTGGAAATTTTTAATTAATTTATCAGGAGGAAGGTTTGTTCTTTGAAGTTTTATCAATTGAAATAAAGTTTAAATTTATATACAATCTTAAAATCATATTATGATAACCTAACATTATTTTTTTAAATAAATGATATTTACATTTTTAATTATAGAGTAGCTACAATGTCTCGACTACCACTTGACGAATTTGGATTAGAAAGCAGCAAAGCCTTGCAAGAGGTCCTGAGAAAGACCAATACTACTGACCAATACACTTATACTTTTTAGTATTGTATTACTGTTGTGATTTACTTTAGTAGGGACATTTATTGTTGCAGCATAAGCATTAATTTATGTACAGTGTTAGTTGGTGCTAGAGATACTCAAGTAATTATAAAGAAAGAAGACAAATATACATGTAATATAATGTTTCTAACTGTAAAATGTTTAACCCAATATCACGCCAACTTAAGTTATTATTTTACCAAATTTTACTTGTTCAAATTAAAGTTTTGAATTTGAATCTCCCGCTAAAAATACGAGGTATGTAAATACCAAGATGGCGTTTGAGCATTTGAGCACACCTTTAGTTTGTTATGGATTTTGTATATGTCACACCTTTATATTTCTAAGCATGGGCACTCAACATGAAAGTTGAAACACACACACTCAAAATTTACTAACCATACTAGGTATAAATTATTATCCGACCAATACCGCTAAAAGGAAAAAAAAGCGGTTCAGCCGTTCAGCCTCAGTGTAATCGAGCAATTCCATATACATTTACATGTGATCAGTGATGTGAGTATTGTGAGTTCTTCAAAAATGGACAATACTTGAGACGTGTGCACATTTTTTAAAGATCAGCTAGTTTTCGAATGTTTTCCTGGATTGTATCTGTATCAAACAGAAAAGATTTACAACATAATGGCAGCTCACAAGACAGGTGGGCAAAGTGCCCGAAAGAAAGTGCAGGTATACCTATTATTGTTAAAAATTAATACATCACTTTTATTTTGTATTACAATCATTATTACATTCTTTTTTAGTTAAGTATGGTCGAGGTTCGAAACCTTTTACATTATTCTGGTAAATGAACATCATCCGGCTAGTTCACGTTTCATACTTAATTTATTATAATAATAATATAATTATTGTTTAAGCATGAAATTTTTTAACTTCTTAAATTTCTTTAATTTGGAAAAAAGTTCGAGGTTACTTTTTCAAAATCTCGCATAATTACCTGTATTCTTGATTAATGTTAGATCTTGTGATTCAGTACACTATAATATACAATGTCTAAGCAATTCAATATAATAGAATACAATGATTGTTTAAAAACTGATGAGGAGAGGAGTTCGTTTAAAAATTTTCACAAGCTTAAATAATTTTATCATAGGATTTAATATAGTCTTTGTTTTCGGATAGAAAAAAGAAAAAATAAGGGAGGGGTGTATTGCGTTAAAAAAGAAATTTTTGTCCATTGCTGCTGAAAAGACAAAAATTACGTTGTATGGTAATTATATGCATAAGAAACCTTTAATTCTTTCTGTATGATAACTATACAAGTTATAAAACTCCTATGAATACCCGGATAAGAATATAGCTTGTATTAAAATAGATTGAAAGCTTCAATCGAAATGAATATTTCAATTTGCACTTTTTCGTAATCCTGAAAGATAAACTTAAAAAGTGCTAATGTAATGAATTACAGTGTCTTTCGAAAAATGTAAATCATTTAATCTGATTTAACATAGTTCAATACCATTAGGCATAACCTCAAATAAAATTATCTATTACTAGAATCAGCGCATCAAAGCTTTAAATAAATAAATGGAAAATTCTCAATTGTATTTTAATAAAAATCTTCTTACTCGGTAATTTTACAATAATATTGTCCTGAAAACAAGCTTCTTAAATGTAATATATTTTACTTTAATTCTACAAGTTATAAACAAATTATTAAAAGCCTGGATTTTACCACCTACATATGTATAATGTCATTTGTACAGGTTTCAATGGTTATAAGAGACGAAGTAGAAAGGAGGCACAGAGCTGGCGTAAATTCCCTTCAATATGATCCTATCCTACATAGGTTGTATTCAGCAGGCAGGGACAGTATTATTAGGATGTGGAATTGCGCAAATATGAATGATCCCTACATTCAATCATTGGAACACCATACGGACTGGGTCAACGATATTGTGTTATGTTGTGGGGGAAAGAATCGTACGTATTTTCTTGAAATTGATTCCTAAAACTTAAAATAATGTATAAAAATAGATAACGACTTTTTACATTGTATTCTTCAGTCATATCTGCAAGTTCGGATACTACAGTAAAAGTATGGAGCGCACATAAAGGATTTTGCATGTCTACATTGAGAACACACAAAGATTATGTTAAGTCATTAGCCTACGCAAAAGATAAAGAGCAAGTGGCGAGTGCAGGTTTGGATAGAGCAATTTTTCTGTGGGATGTTAACACACTTACAGCTTTAACTGCGAGTAATAATACAGTCACGAGTGAGTTTATTTGTATAAACTGTCATTCTCACTATAATCTGTAATTTTATTAATTGTAATTTCTTTGTAGCATCTTCCCTTTCTGGTAACAAGGATTCCATATATAGTTTAGCTATGAACCCTTCTGGTTCTGTAATAGTAAGTGGAAGCACTGAAAAAGTCTTACGGGTTTGGGATCCTAGAACTTGCATCAAACTAATGAAGTTAAGAGGTCACACAGACAATATAAAAGCATTAGTTCTAAATAAAGATGGTACTCAGTGTTTATCAGCAAGTTCCGATGGCACTATCAAATTGTGGTCTCTCGGTCAACAACGCTGTGTGCAAACAATTAAAGTGCATACTGAAGGAGTTTGGGCACTGCTGGTAATTATTTCATTAAAAATGAAGGACTTTAGGACCGAAAATGTAAACAAAAATTAAAGATTTGGTGCGTTTTAGGTGAACGATACATTCAGTTATGTTATATCAGGTGGTAGGGATAAAAAGATAATCATGACAGAATTGAAGAATCCACAACGATATACCTTGATCTGCGAAGAGAACGCTCCTATCTTAAAAATGGTTATGACTCCCGACCAATCCAGTATTTGGGTGGCGACTAGTGAATCTACAATTAACAATTATGTAATATTAGTTTCCTGATGTATAATAATCGTATATAATCATATAATTGGTATTATTATAATCGTATTATTGGTTCAATGGTTGAGTTAGAGTTATAAGGTCCCTTGCAATTTTTTGAATCAAGGTTTCTAAAATCAAACAGCAAGACATTGAACCAATAAATATCGACATTCTTACCGTAAGTTAATGCATGTAATTTCCAAATCTAGAGTATATCCTTACGTGGGGACCAATGCGGAGACTATTGTGTAGACAGCATTGGAAATGCAATAGGAGGAATGATACCACAGAATACAGAACCAGTTCAAAGGATATTGGGTGGACCGGCTATAAGACAGTGTTATGTATTAAACGATAGGCGGCACGTTTTAACAAAAGATACAGAAGAAAATATAGCTTTGTACGATGTATTAAAAGCGAGCAAAGTTGAGGACTTAGGACATGTTGATTTTGATCAAGAAGTGAAAAATAGGAACAAAACAGTTTTTGTTCCGACTTGGTTCAATGTTGATTTAAAGACTGGGGTTGGTATCCTTGAAAAGTATATGCCGCTTAACATACATGTTCTTAGTTCTTGTACTTTTTTCATAAATTAAATACATATATTTATACGTGTCCATTTTTAGATGCTAACTATCCATTTGGGCCAAGATGAAAATGACTGTTTTTCTGCGTGGGTATCAGCAAAGGAAACTGGTTTAGCCGAAGATGATGCAGTGGATCAGAAAGTTAATTATGGAAATCTACTTCTGCAAGCGCTTTTAGAACAATGGTGGAGGCCTTTACATGCCGACGATGAAAATGAAACTAATAGTAATGATGGCAATGTTCCAAGGCATACGAGAGGTGGCAATCCTTATTTTTCGGTACCTGGACACACGCCTGTTATCTTTAGGTATTTTTTCAATTTATAAATGAACCGCCTGTCTTATAAATATTTTTAAAAAATATTTATATTTTATATAATAATTATATTTAATTTTACAGTGAAGTAGGAGGCAGAACTCTGTACAGGTTACTTGTACAAGATGCCGGAGGAGAAACAGAG
Organism: Synergus coniferae; assembly: GCA_032164275.1. NCBI lineage: Eukaryota > Metazoa > Arthropoda > Insecta > Hymenoptera > Cynipidae > Synergus > Synergus coniferae. Next base: position 4,188,624 of record JAUEJJ010000046.1, read on the forward strand.
GGTGTACTTTTAAATGACACTGTACCGCCATGGGTCAGAGACATCGTAGTTGATAAAAATCTACCTAAATTCATTAAAATACCATTTTACCTTCTGCCACACTCCACGTCTGGTGTGAAGAGTTTAAAGAAGTAAGTTTGTGGAAATTTATAGTTCAAGAACTGATAAAATGCTGTGATAATAATTTTCTAATCATGTTTGCACATTTTTTTAGAGATCGCCTAATTGCCAATGATTTTATTCAAATCCGAAAAGTTGCCGAACATGTGTACGACAAAGTTTTAGGAGCTGGAAGTGACTCAGGTTCAGTAGCAGGCGGTGGCAATACTGTTTCTAGTGGATCTCCCGCTGGTGATCGAGCAAACACAGATTCTAATGCTGATAACTCTTCTTTGGCTGAGGATAAAGTAGAACTACTGTGTAATGATCAATTGTTAGATCCATCGATGGACTTGAGAACAGTAAGTTTAGAAAAATTGTTGGTTGATGTTGCAGATCAAATCTTTCTATAGTGACATATTAATTTCTTAATCATTTTCATTTATTCTAGGTGAGGCATTTTATTTGGAAAAGCTCAACGGATTTGACGCTTCACTATCGACCTGTCAAGTAAATTGAATAAACATATTGTCTTGGTCTTTGAAAGTGTTCCTGATTCTGTTTGGTGAAAAAGTAGGTGATTATTCCTAACTGTATTTAATATATGCATATAAATCCAAATCAACTGAACTGTTATACGAATAAGCTGTGAAAGAAACAAAGCAGCTAGAAGACTTTCGTCTAATCTGTTTTTTTTTTTTTTTATAAAACAGTTTTTTTTTCTTAATTTATCGAAAGTAGAATTATTATTATAAAGTATAATCTTTGGAGTATCAAGAAAATCAAACTCTATGAGTTCGAAAGTACTGAAAAGAAAATCATAGCCAAGTAACAGTTGACATTACTCAGTTTTAGCATAAATACCTGATTTTTTATACCTGCGTCAAATTTATTACGCCTCATGATGGAGGCACGGCCTCAGTTTATGAATGTGTCAGTATGCAAGTGATGATGATGGGAGTTTAAATGACTCGCGAGAATTTAAAAGTGTTTGATACGTTTGATAAAATCAAGAACTTAATGAATTTATATGAATATAATTTTATTCATTTGAAACCTCAACTTGTACATAGAAATTAACATGATACTAGCTTTATTAAGTTGTTACATACTCCGTTTTCTTCGTGCCATCGAGTCTTATATTGTAAAATAAATTTTCATAATTTAAAATCAAACTGACTGTATATATTCATTAAATTTCATCCTCATGTATTTTTAAAGTAAAGTAAGGTTTATATACCTGATCACATCACGTTTTTACTTTCCTAAGATACCTATACAAATTACAACCCATAGTTTAATAACGAGGGAATTGTGTTTATTAAATTTTTCGAAAAAAAAAAAAACAAACAAATTGATTTAAAGTTCGCTTAGAATTGATTCTACAGCTTCAACAAAAGATTTGCAAATCTTCGTTGGAGGAGGTGTAATTGTTTCTTCATCACCAGATCGATATTTTCCTGTCTGTACTAAAAATCCTTTTATTCCCACAGTCTGTGCACCAGCTATGTCATCATTTATATCCTAAAATATAATGAATCAATTAACTTAGTACTTATTTTTTATTATAGCTAGAATGGCGCTTCTTTTCATTCTGTTATTAAAAATGTTTCTTACATCGCCAATCATAATGGCTTCTTCCGGTTTAATATCGCCCAGCGCTCCTCTGAAAAACTGTGGCGTAGGTTTTCCTATTACATCAGCTTTAACATTTGCTGCATACTCTAAACCTTTAACAAATGCTCCAGGTCCTAATGCAAGACCATCTGGTCTTTTGTAGTAACGACCTTCGTGTATTGCTATAAGAGATGCGCCATTCAAAATTAATCTGCAAATTCGATGCATACACAAAATATAATTTAACATCAAGATATCAATGATTTATTTCAAATCCTAAGATATTGCAAATTCTGAATCTATACTACAAATTCTTATAATACAATTGATGCACCTAAATGCATTGTTTAACTCCTTGTAATTAAACTTCTCAGGTGCCAAACCGATTAAAACAGCATCCTGTTTTCCTGGCTTTACCAAGTCTTGAAATTCTTCTAGGGCTGCAGAGTCGATTAATAAAAGTGGATTTAGTGCACGATTAATTATTGTTTGTCTAGCAGCAGACAACGAACTATATATCTCTTCCTTTTTTATATCAAATCCAAGATTTATTAAACGTTGATATAAAATATTTTTCGACTCTTTAGTAGTATTTGTTACGAACTTGATTTTTATAGTATTTGCATTTGATCGAAGCCTGTTGATGAAAACAATTTAAAGAATTAAATTAAAGATATTTTATTTTCTAAAAAAAATGCCGGATATGATTAACATTTTCAAAATACAGAACATTAAATATTTTTTTAAAATTCTACTTCAAAAATCTTTATATAACAAAACTGTTATAGTTTTATTTTTTATAACCGGTCTTTGATTAAAAGAATAAGTCGAGATAATTATATTATGATATCATGGCCGAATTGGGATCGAAAAGCGGCCCGGGAAATATACACTCGACCGCCCCCCCCCCCCAACCTCAAAAAAATAAATAAATAAAATACCAAAACAGGATGTTTTGGTATGTTCAGATTAAGTTTTTTAAATTACTTCTCAATTTCTCATTTTCCTTATTCTTTTTTCATCGTACCGGCCCACACCAACCCACATAACGACCGGCCCACCGGGATTTTTCCCGATTTCCCACATTACCAATTCGGACCTGTATGATATATATATAAATTTTTTTAAATGCTAAGTGTTCTGACTCATGATGAAAATAAATTAGAATGTAATAGAGGCAAATTAATAATATTAATATTAAATTAAAACCTTTTCAGGGCGTCTTGTGCTCCAGGAATAGCTGAATTGTCAATGTGGAGAGTTCCACTGAGATCAATCAGCACAGTTTTTATTTTATTAGCCTGATTAGCCATATCTAGACTGATTAGCACCTCTTTACTACTTTGTTATTTGATAATTTTTAATTTGAAATAATGACAGAATAAGTATTGTTGGCATTGATAAAAAGTGAGGTTATATTGCGTCAATTCACCGCATTCAAAAGTTCAATTCAGTTTGATTCAGTCAGATCAATTCGTGCATAGTGTGTGTGATGACGTCTCTGTGTATTAGACGCTGAGTAATTTGCATCGTGTACAATCGTGTACACGTAAATTAGATTGATAAACCCACAGTTTTTTTATATTTAAATAAGACAGACAGCTCCTTCACGGAAAAAATTGTATCAGAACTTGAATAACGTAGTTATTCCTTGTAATTTGACAAGTTCAGTTTCAGTCAGCTCTGTCAGTTGAGTCAGTTCCAGTCAGTTTCAGTTCAGTTCAGAAATCAGACTTCAGTGATCAGTCTGTTACTCTGTTCAGTAAGAGCTGGTAAGAGCAGAAGACACAAGACACTGAAGACACGTCAAGTTGACGTTACCATGGACGGCCAGTTATTGGTGGGTATTTCGAACAGTTGTTGATGTTTTTTTCATCAACTAGTGCGAAAGGTCATCTTCAGAATACGTATTCTTCATTAAACCATCGTATCGAAGAGTTAAAGTTATGAATCGCATTAATCTGGGAAAAGATTCGCAACATAACCTCTCCGGGTCGTCTTTCGAAAGTGATTTCGATCCGCATTCTCATCTTCGAGTATGCTTTTTAAGTTTTTGTGCCTTGTTTTTTTGTTTCCTGAGTGTTTCTATTTATGTTTCATTGTTTTTCATTGTGTTGTTATAGTTTGAAACTTTCGAGTGCTGTGGTATTTTCGGTATTTTGCCCAACGAACTTTTCATCTATGCTATCATGATTTTGCGATTTTCATTTTAAAAAAGTAGATAGATTTTTCAAAGATTTTGATAATTACTTTTTCGTTCATATATATTTTTATGTATGTACAACAGTTCATATTGAAATTTCTTCAAAAGTTAAGTTTTTAACTGAAAATCTCTGGGAATTGTAGTGACTAAAACTTCTGTAAACTTTTCAACGCCGTAAATTCTAAATAAACGTTGTTTTATTTATCTCATGGGATTCCTGAATTACTCTGTTTTTATTCTACAGGAACCGACGCTTTACACCGTTAAGGGTATCGCTATTCTTGACAACGATGGAAACAGAATTCTCGCCAAGTATTACGACAAAAATAAATTTCCCTCGTCCAAGGAACAAAAGGTTTTCGAAAAGAGTTTATTCAGCAAAACTCACAGAGCCAATGCCGAAATTATAATGCACGATGGTTTGATTTGCGTGTACAAGAGCAACGTTGATTTATTTTTTTATGTAATGGGAAGTGCACATGAGAACGAGGTTAGTCATAATTTTAAAACACTCAAATTTAAACTCACTACATTTAAAATTTTAACTTCGGAAAATTCTAATCATACTAAATTTATTTTTTAGTTGATCTTGATGAGTGTGCTGAATTGTTTATATGATTCAGTTAGTCACATTTTACGTAAAAATGTCGAAAAGAGAGCCGTTTTCGATAGTTTAGACATCATAATGTTGGCAATAGATGAAATCTGTGACGGAGGGTGAGTTAATTTTGAATAAATCATAAATTTGGAAGTTTATAGTTCTCTGTATTAAATCGATATTTACTACAATTTTTTTATTACAGAATTATTTTGGACGCGGACGCCACTAGTGTAGTGCAAAGAGTCGCTTTGAGGACAGATGACATTCCTTTAGGGGAACAAACTGTCGCCCAGGTCATTTTTTTGTTAGTTCTAATACCAGACTAATACCTTTAGCAAGTTTAAGTTTTTTATGTGGCACCTCTGTGGGTTTTCTGTACATTTAGAGCAGGGGTCCCGTCTACAAAACTTAGAATTTCTAAAGTTATCGTAGCTTAAGACTTGCGTTTTAACTAAAAGCATGCGCAGAATTTAAGAAAACAATATAGAAAGATAACACATAATTATTTAAATCAGTTTTAACAAAGTGTTGTTGTACTAAAATGATTTGGTTTTCAATGTTCTTTCATTTCGAACTTAAAAATGTGTCACAAGAAATAAAATGCAAGTTTAATATTTAAGAGATTGATCAAATATATTTTAAACATTAATATTCTTTTTCAGGTCTTGCAATCTGCCAAAGAGCAACTTAAGTGGTCCCTCCTGAAATAAGTTATGTTCTCCGTACAATAATTTTCTAATTACAATCATCAGCATAAAAGAAGGTAACTCGTTCCATAAGAAATGTACATTTATACAGTCTATTAAAATCATTCCACTATTAAAAATGTTTTTAAACATGTTCTTATGTGCCCTTTATATTGTATTTTAGGTGTAAATTGCATTTTAATTTTAGACTTGATTTATTGAAATTCAATAACTTAAATTTATGATAAAAGTCTTCGATCATTATTATTTTTAATATTATTTTATTAAGCGTGTTACTTTTCTTAGTAACAATTATTTTATTAACAGTGTTACATAGATTTAATTTTTAAAAGAATTTATTTCGCTATAGAATTCCGGATTTAAATATTGAAAACATTTTTAGATATTGCTTTGAGTTTTTAACTTTTTAAATAATTTTTATTTCAGCAAGTAAATACTAGCTTATCGACAGCTATAAGAAAGGAAAAATTTCAGTTATCCTTGTAACTTCGATATATATTTGAAGCTATGCTCTTCAGATGGCGTTCCAATGCCAAATTCTGTTCGAACTTGTTTGAAATGGTTCGAAATTATTAACGGATAAAAGAAACTGTTGATGAAACATAATATTTATAGGGTCAAACGAACAAACAATTTTAAATTTAAAAAATCAATACTTGAAAGTAAAAATCTTCCTTAAATTACTGAAAAAAATTATCATTAATTGAATTAACTCAGTACCTCCAAATATTAATTGATATCGGGTGTAATAAATCGGATTTTAAAATAATTTAAAAAATAATATCGAAATTTAATTATATTATAATATAAATATAAAACGCCAGTATAATGGCTATAGGATGTAGATGCCTCATTAATAACCAGTAATTAAAATAACTTGATTATACTATATATTAATTTACTATAATTAATTAATAATCGAAAGCTTTTGAGGTCGATAAAATATTTTGCTTTATCGCTTTCCCAAACTGGCTATAGATTAAACGCATTAGCTCGTGGAATGTGTGATGAGGATGAGCTGGTATGGATTTCCCATAAAGTAAAGTTACATCCTACACGCAAGTAAATTAGGCATTTAATCAAAGCGTTTAATCAGTGACATGATTGCCACTACATTTGATCTGTTTGTTTTCGAGCCAATTATCCCTCAGTATAGGTATTTACTGACCAAAGTACAGTCATGCATCACCGGAGTTTCATTAGATGTTATTCAAATTATTGAAAATTTATTTTTTCTTCATTTAATTTAACTTTTATCTGTCTAATCATTTAATAAATTACATTTTAAAATGTTTATATATAAACGTATTATGTAATATACCTAAATATTAAATATAATGGATTGTTTTGTACAAGGAATATAATATTTTTTGAGCAGTTAAACACTCCTAGAACGTATACCTGGTTTATATCATATAATCCAACCTTTTAAAGATAATCTAAATACTGAGGATTTAATCTAGAAATTGGAGGTTTCAGTTACTTAAACTAAACCAAAAGGAGCTTAAAGCAATAAAGTAAATCAGTTAATCCCAGACCATTCTAAAACGATAAATCCAAATGTATTACGAATAATTGCAAATGTTGAAACTCTAAGAGGTCTTCTAGGTATTTTGTCTAAATGACCGCAATAATCATAGTTTTTTTTCGAGTTTCTTAATCCTTAGATTAAAGTGACTATATTTTAAGTGCTTAAAAAGAGGACGCTGACTGATGGGGGAAGGGGTTGCAGATTCAATGTAAAATATGTTTACAAAATACTCTTGAGTCATGAAACATTATATTTTAAATAAACACATTATCAAATATTACATATGCAGGGATAGATTCAATCTCTTTAATTTCACTCTTATGATTTTCTGTTTTCTGCGTTTCGTTTTCTGTAATTTCTGGTTTTTCTAAAAAAAAAACCCCCTTTAACAGGACATACAGGACATATATTGTTCAAAAACAGGACATTTTACAGGACCACCCTGCTCGTTCTAAAACTTTGAGTGAAATCTGATTTCAGAAAGTGGCAACAGCAAATGTCAATATAGTTTTCATTTTTTTAAAATAAAATAAGTTTACATTATGTGCATCCCTGGAGGAAGTTCCATTTCCTCTCCAGGGAAATCTGAAGAATATTGGAGAAGAAAGAAAAGAATTCCAGGATTCGATACCACCGGGTTGGTCGCTTATTTGGAGTCATGTGACAACTGAAACCGATTCGATTGTAGCCGTTGGTTACTCTTTTATCGGTCGACCCGGCTGATTTCCTCCGCTCTGGGAATTTTAAATTTGATTACGAGAACACTCGCTTCCTCTTTCACCCTCTCGTTTTTTCAACGCCCTTACCTTCTCTCTTTCTCTATCACCCTTTTCAACCACCTATGTAGGTTGTAGATGGTAGGATGTAGGAATAACACAGTATTGTCGGATGAAAAAACTCTTGTCGCTCGATTGCAACGGAATTATTGGCTAGGCAAGTTTATTTATGACCTTCATTTTCCTGGAGATTGCAGGAGAGAAAAAGCAGTCCAGAATTCAGAGACAGAGAGAGACTGTTCGGCTTTTTTTGATATGCGATTTATGACTGCAAGCACGTATTGCTGTTAATCACAGCCGTGTTTCAAATCGGTTTGCATGCGTTTTACGCTATATCGGGAATTTGAAATTACTGGAAAAGTCTCTTTTCCTCAGATTTGTGATCTACCCTCGGATCTATACCCACACAATCTAATCTCTTTTAAATCACCGTATCTTCAGACCTTACAGACCGGCACGTAGAATTATGTTCAATTGACCTTAAATTTTTGATGATAATATAGGTTCTATACGTTGACTGTAATTTTCTTTGATGAAAATTTTCTTTTTTGGATGACAATTCTATTCTTTCTTGGAAATTGAACACTATGTTCAAAGTATCGTTATTTCTTAGGAAATTTCAACATTGAGCTGATAAACCATTTCTTTGATTGAAAAGCAAAATATCTTGATAAAAATTCATTTTTTTTTTGGCCTTATCTTCAATTTTTAGATGTATTTTTGTGATTGCATTCGGATTGAAGAAATGCGCTTGATCGTAAAGTTTAGACGTGATAGATCGTTTAATAAATCACGAGCATTCGCTTTAAACCGAGAATAGATCGGAGTGGAGGTCCAGGTGGTGGTCAAGCAATTAAATAAATAACATAGGAAATTAGCCACAAGAATTGGCCTGCTGAGATGGGAGGATGCCTTGAATAGATGCGCGCGAATCAGGGTCATTTAACACCACGACACCCCATTTACCACCCCCGCATCTAGAATCGGCCCCTATGGTTAGTGGTTCTACCTTAGAAAACCCATATGTCAACATACTTGCTCGCAAAACCATTTAACTGCTAAATGGTGGTCAGTGTTTGTGGATTTCAGTCTCTTTATTGACTGCATTGTGTTTCTTAAATGGTTAAATCAAAATTAAAGTTTTATACCGTTATCTATATAAATCACAGAATTAAATCATAACTTATTGAATCGGTAACTCGCTGTTGTCTTTCCAATTTTTTAAAACATTTTTTGAAGCTTGAAACAAGGGAAGAAACTTTCAATTGTTTGATTTCTTTTTCATCCGTGGAAAATATTTTTATGAAACGTGAAATTGAAGAAAAGGGATGTCCTTGGAAGCATGCGGTAAAAATTGTTAAATGTAAATGAAAAGTTTCGACTTATTGAGGATGACGGACAGTCAAACGGTCTCTCAGCCTTCGCCATAAAACCACAAACGAAACGTCAGTATTGGTCAGTTTTCGAAATTCGGAAGCTACGGCTAGGAATTTGCTAGTCATAAACCAAAACTCCGGTTATGGTTGCCATGATGGGGGGTTGTTGGGCCATAAGGTTGAAAAGCACTGCTTATATACTTATGCTACTCTTCGTCTCCGCGAACGTCTGCAATGTCTGCATTCGAGTCTGCATTTTCTCTTCGAAAGGAAAATAATTGAAGTGAAAATTATTAAAACAAATAACTAAAAATTGCTAACATCACTTTTAAACACAAGATCCTCCCTAAACGATATAAAATTAATAGAATTTTGCCGCTTTTAAAAAAAGTTTTGTTGACTCAGTAGAAATTTTAATTCAACAAAATTCGAATTTTTGTTTTTTCAACTTTTGTTGATCTGGTAATAACAAAATAATTTCGGGAGCCCAACTATAAACATTTTTCTCAGGGGCGGTCTAATGAATATTGAAATATAAGAATTTAATAAAATAGATAATTGATAATGAAGTAGAACTAAATATGGGAGGGATGTTTTGTAGGATTAGCCAGGATTAGCAAGGATTAGCTACTTGTCGGTAACGATATTATTTGAGCAGATCGTCTCGATGAGCGACTGCGAAGAAGCGGGCGAAACTCAAAGAAAATTATGATCAGCAATAATGCACGGACCTGGCGATTAAGCGTAGCTAAAGTCAATTTAGTAGGTTCTTGCAGGGTTCACTTCCTCCTTGAGTTTCTTCGTCTGCAGGAAAAAGCCACCCGCAATCTCTGTCGGCAAACAGGGCTCATAAATTAAAGCGGGATGTCTCAATGTTACAATGGGATTTCTCATTGTGTCCAAGGTACCAGCACATTAGATACGCCCCCGGAATTTCGAAACCGAGCTACCGGGTAAATTTAGGGGCGGTTTGTGTACTTCTCTCGCACTCCAGTTATAGGATTTCCAATTCTTCAATTTCAAGACTTCAGTTTGAAATTTTTAATTCTCCATCTTGTAAGTTTACAACTTGGTCATTTGTTATTTCTTGAAATCTTTGTAAAATTGATGAACTTTAAATGTTTTTAATTAAAATTTGAAGCAGTAAACGAGAGCGTTGAAAAAAAGGAAATTACTTTAGGATTTATTTACATCAGTGAAGGGTTGGATGATTTAAAATTGATAAAGTGGAAGATATGAGTTGGGTTGACGACTCCATTGATGAAAGGTATTTTCTCATCGTTACTCACAAATCCTGCACACGTGTCTGTGTAAGGTTGTGGCTTTACATGGCGCAGGTGGCGACGCTCAAAGCCAATTATGCGAACGCTCGGCGTCGGCATCGTTCCCGCAAATCCCTAGCGCCGGCAGAGAAGTTTAACTTGTCTCCACTATAACGGATTAACGGCTGCGATTTATTTGCGAGTAATTGTTTCCACCCTTTAATTAAGTCGCATTTATTTCACTTAATGGAAACCGCATTCGTGAACACAATCGCCTCGACGAAAAACTTCCATTATAAGTATTCAATTCCAAATCTTTTTTTGTGACAAAAAAATGTTATTTTTATATATGGAAATCTGTTAGCAAATTAGCAGAGTGTCGTACAAAATCCCGATTATGTTATTTAAGGAAGTCTACTAAGTTTCATTCTTTCAAATGGTTTCATTATTTTAAATGAAATTCATGAATATGAGCTAGACTATGTTATTAGGAAGACTTACTGAAATTTTATTATTATATAATCGACCTTTTATACAATTCTCCTCTCGGTCGTCAATTAAGAACGCTTACAAATATAGGAATAGACACAGGATTCTCTCGCTCGCCATTTTCGCAGCTATAAAACATTTTGGAAGTTGGGGGGTTCCTCTTATCTTTCCTATTATCGATAGCTGGCTCGAGACCAATATGGCTCCGAACGTAACCATGGCTACGCCCGATATTCCGACTCTATAGGGAGTCCCATCATCCGTACCATTATCGTGCTTCCCTATAAATAAGAAGAGGGCACTCCCTCATTTCGCGAGTGAGTATATTACTTCAAGATTGTCATGTTAGCGAATACAGTATCAGCCAACTGAAGCGGGGTATCGCAAGATTTTACGAGAAATTTATTACACACAGTTTTCCGAGCAGTTTTCCGTACAAAGAAAACTTTTGCATACCAACAGTGTTATACACAAAACAATTTTTGACAATATTTCCTTGCTTTTAATTTAATATACACAACTTAAATGCTGATGTATTCACATAAATCATACTTGCAATTTATTAACTATAAGCTAATGCTGATTCATCGAAACATTCCTCGTGAATAGTAAAACTTATAATACAAAATACATGAATAATAAGATGCGTACACGCGTATGAAAAGGTAACGCTGAAATCGAGGCTGAAATCGTAAATTGGTGTCTCAGTCACGTTCTTTTTCAAGAACGAAACATTAAGCATCCATCACGATGTAGCGATTCAGTTACGTTGACAAAACACTGTCTTGCTACATCACAACAAACACTCCAGGACATGTCCGTGAAGAGTTCTAGAAAAGGACTCATAAGCCCAGGAGGTCCTTTCGTCGGAGTAAACTGTGCCGAAAAGAGATTTTCCCTTGGGATTAGAGACGCCCCCTGTCGCCCCAGTCGTGTTATCCTGTTAAGGTGTGTGTCAAAATATTGTGTCAAGGACACCTGAGTTATTGTCAAGTTCACGAGAGCAAAAGATGAGCAAAAGTCACAAGTAGGACAATTGACAGCATGAACAAATTAAATGACAGTGATGACCCAAGGTCCTCGTGTCCTCGACCTAGTCAGTCTACTATAGGTTATTAGGATCTTTGAGTAGCTCTGATCTTTCCGAAAACCGGGTTCGAAGATGTATTTGAAAGTGACCTCAGACAGTAATGCACTGTAATTGTTACACATATAATGCTTCCCTTCCTGCATGCATTTTCACATGTTGTATATGAAGACAAGCTTAACATGAAGAAGTAGCAAAAGAGAATATTAAAAGAGAATACTTTTATTATTCGTAACAACTGTTGCACAATAATGTTATATCTTTGTATTACAGAACAATTGTAAAATGTATTACAAGTTTCCAAGAGAAATTAAGATTTCCAAACAATTTGTGACCTATTCTGGGAAGACTACACCCATATAAGAAAATTGTTGTCATGAAAACACGGCTGTTACTTTTTGCAACATAAATTTAGTGGGACTGCTGAACTTTTGAACAAACTGCAAGTCGATAACGATCTGTCTGGTGGTACGTCGACCATAATTTTGAGCTTAATTTGTGCAACTTAGAGTTTGCCAAGCATCTGCTGTATACAGTGCAGTCGGAAGCGATGATATCGCTGACGAGGGCCGCCATACTGGCTGCCACCCAATCCAATTGGGTGACCGTGGGTGATAAAGGTGCACCGCCATCTTGCCTATTACACGCACGCGAGTTCCTTTCTTGTCCTCCCGTCACCCGTGTAGAGATACGGCTGGGATGAATGAGATTATAAGACGAATGCATCTTCGAACCTGATAAAGTAGATTCGGCTGGCAGAACACTGCCGCCTTCGCGACGCTTTCCAGATTTATCGCTTTCATATCTATTCTACGCAGTATATGATAACCGGAAATTGTCTCAGCAGTCTCGAATGTTTCCTCGGTTGCCGCTAAATTGGAGAAATAATCTTGGATCGAGGGAATCTAAGCGACCTCGATTACCTACCCACTCGTAAAACTTGGAAAGTAAATTACGGCACAAGATTAAATAATTGGGGATAAAGATCGATCTGATTCTTTCAGTGGCAAAATGTATTTTCATTATTATATTTACTACTTCAACCTTCCCAGTGACTCCTGCAATCTTACTCAGCTGACAAATATCTTTTTCATATTTTTTGACATCTTTATTCGCTTTTGAAAATTTTCGTGGCTTGTACTGCCAATTTTCAAAAGATTATTCTTCATAGCAATCCTCAGGTTCGAAAATCGAGTCGAAAATTGTCTTTCGAACGAACCCATTATCACCTAGAAAGCAAGGTGCGAGACCAATCGTGCAACATTAACAAAATAAGAAAGCGTCTTCATGTGTCCTTGAGGACCTGGTGCCCTGCTAACCCAGGAGAGAAAAACGAATCTGTTCAGCGCCGGTGTAAATCTTCTTTTCATCAGCATCGCTGGATTTCGGGACTCGGTCAATATTTCCAAAATATTTAGTACACTCCCCGCTGGTCCGGCACGCGCCAGTTCGTTCTTAATGTACATTTCTTCCAGAGGCCTATCTCCCATTTTCTTGTCTCCTCCCATTTTCACCATTTCAGCTTCCGCTTCTTCGACTTCTGCATACTCTTGCACGTAACATGGGTTCGTTTCGTCTCGTACATTTTCTTGGTTCCTCTTTTACACGACCTTCACCGACCAAGTTGGACAATGAGGAGAATGTACTTAGTCTTAGGCTTCTCTTTTTGATGGTGGAAAGTTTTATTGCGACATAAATAATCGTCACGAGGCTTTACGACCCTTTCTCGCGTCCTATTGTCATTGGCTGGGGACGAGCTTCTGAATTTTATTAGCTTATCCACCTTTCGGGTGGCAGTACCAGCTTCTGTTTTCGCGGTATCGAATTTTCGCCAATTATAGAAATCATATTTAGGTATCTTCGGATGTCTTCTGCAGGTATCTATTTTGGAATTTTAAAAGTTCTACTTAAGTAAGTTCAAATATGTGGAAGATAAAAATCAATTAGTATATAACGTCTAAAAGGTATTTTAGTTTGTTAGTTTTAGATAATATATATTATATAATATTTATTTTACTTGACGTAAAAATTACTTGAAGTCAAGAAAGAGAAACTTATTTTCTCGTTTTTTACCTCCTTTTTTTTTCCTCTTTTTAAAATATTAGCTCATAAATCATCATCGAGCTTGTATTTTCAGTTTTAGAGCTATTTCTTTAGGTCAGTAGTCATCTTCCTTAGCTTTCTCTGCTTATTTGAGAACCAGAAAAGCTTGAATTTTTTTTTAAAGTATACATAGTTTGAAATTCTTGATTTAATGTGTAGAATAATTAATAAACAAGAAAATTGCACCTTATTTCTCGAGAAAAAGAATCAGTTTTTCTATGCTGACTATTTCACGTAGTGTTTTTGATTCAAAATGATATATTATAACAAAATTGAAATTTGTAAAATAAGTTATTGGAAATAAGATAGTTTTTATTGGTTGGGTTAAGATGTAAAAAAGTTAATGTACAAGTCAATATCGAACAGTGGTCAACGACTTCCGAATAGAGTTTTCCCTATTTTCACCGAAGGGCAAGTGAAAACGGAGGAATAATACGCAGGTCATTTGGTACTAAATCATCGATTTTCTCTTTGCAATCCATCTTTATTGCTTCTCGGTAACTTTGGCAGACTTTTCGGTTTACCAGATAATATTTTTTTATTGCATTCGTATAAATTTCACATGTTGACTTTTTTTGTGAAAGGAAAAGTTATAAATGATCCTCATTTTATACTTATTCTATCATTTCTTGAACTTTTTTAAAAAAATTTAAACCTTTATCATTTACACAATATTACAGATTACTCTCCTTGACAACGTTAAAACAGTTTTATGTACTTTTATCCAATTCGGAACGTTTAGTAAAGCTAAATATTTTAAATTTAAGTATTTTTAATTTTGCACAATAAATTTAAATTCTCATTAAATTTCATCAGCTTTGAACTCGGAAGGGTTATAAATGAAATGAAAAATATATTTATGATTTCAGAAAAAGTACAATACAATTTCATATGCTAAACAAGCAAATCCTTAAATTCATTAGCAGAGCAATTTAGCCTTGAGATTGTTTGAAAGTCATGGAAAGTCGCAAAGGCATGAACACATTTTGCTGAGAATCCGAAAGCCATCTTGAAAGCCATGCAAGAAGAGGACCCAGAACTGCGAAGTCGAAAAGGAAGCTGGTCCACGCGGAGAGCTACCGTGCGACCAACTTTTCAGTGATTTACGGGTCCTCCACAATGACGAGATATACCTAAGAGTTATGCACACAAAGCATAAGGTAGCCTCATAAAATAATAAACCATCTATTAAGGTTTCCGTGGTCCGATGTCCAGAGTGCCTAGCTGCACTGTTACGCTTCGTGTTCTTCTTCCTGTTACGGAGAACCATCGCGTTATTTATAACGGGTGGAACTAATGGCCATCGGATATCCAGGAAACAGGAATCCTCGCGATTATCAGCCATGACTGAGAGAAGGGCAAAGAGGTTCTACAACTCGTAATGACAAGATGAGTTTCTGAAGCCTCAACTTTCTCGTTATTGTATACAAATTATCACAAAGCCATATATCCAGGAAGCAAAAAAAAATGCTTTCTCTTATTTCCGATATATAACCCTTCATTCTATTAAGAAGAGTTATATTTGAGGGAATTTTACCGAAGAAATTTTTTAATTTAAACTATGTGCAAATGAATTTCTTCTCGAATTTCTTCATAAATTTGTGATAAATTTCGATCAGACTTTTCTAACAGTGATCTTATCGGAAAATTTGGTGTACATATTTTCTTTGGTACATTTTGCAATGATCCCTCGGGAGAGTATGTTCAGTGAGAAAATTTATGGATTCACAAGGTTTACTCGTTTTAGCTTCCAGCGACCTATCTAACTTGGATCGGTAGGACGGAACGATGTGATGGTTCAGAGCGATAATTTATTTGGCTGGGTGGAAATTTACGAGGACCGATATTGGATAATGAATCAGGTCTGCTTGATGGAATTAACTCACATACACCTTTATCCCGCGGTACACCTTACCTTTATTAGCCTGCGAACATTGGCTTGCAACGGCCTTTTCCGCGTTTTACGGTCGAATTACGTCTTTATGGGATCTATTGTTTTATATACTTATATAATTCGCAGGCCTGTAAACTCTAAGACTAAACCCTAAAGTGCTTGATACAAAATGATATTGGGTCAAATTAAAACTCCCGCTATATTCACTCTATAACCAACTAAAATTAACTCAAAAGTCAAAACCTTTTTTGCACTTAAAAGTACTTGCATAAAAAATACTTTCTTTAAATTTGAGAAAAAATCCTGATTTAGAAAAAATTCTGATACGTTATTCAGCAGATAATTTTCAATTAACGTAACGTAAATTTTGATATGAGGCTACTGTCGATTCTAGAAGTCGATAAATCACCGGAAGTCAAAGGAGTGAAGAATGAGTTTTTCTACAAACTTGACGGTCATAAAATCATGAAATTGTTCCAGAACTCCGTAAGCGGCTTTTTTAGTCTGTGTTGAGGGTCAGGGAAAAGAAACAAGAAACTGCACAGTTGGCTTTGATCAGTTCATCTCTTCTCACTGATGTTCGAGGTGATGTTACAGACAGCAAATATTCTCGACCCGAGACGCTTTTAAGAAAATAATAAACCAAAATAAAACCATTGAAAGATTTACAACACGCTTCGCCACCTCCAACTCTCGGCCCTTCATACGACAAGGAAAAACGTGGTAACTTCTACCGATTCTGACCCCAGACGATCTATTGTTGCTGATCAGTGCCTCAGGGCCGCATTTCCATTCTCGGTCCAAAAATGTTTGTATCTTGGAGGCAATTGCAAGGGGATCTTTGGGTAGAAAATATTTGTGGAAGCCATCCCTGATGGTCCATTAGTCGTAATGCAACCATGGCGTTTCGGTCGCCCTGGTTGTAGCTACCATAAAAGTAAATATAAATGCATAAACACATAAACCCATGGTTCGGGAGGATTTTTCAAAAAATTTACGACCATCCGTGCTACACATTGAACCATAGCGAATGTGTCAGCTCTTACGCGTTGCGGTGTATTTTTCTCTAATTTCCGGGCGGTTAGAGGACGAACGAGGTTTACCATCATGACCAATGTGGTAAACCAAGTGATCTTAACACAAAAGCCTGGATTTCACTTTTATTGAATTCTTCACCCCTTCTGTCAAGCATTGCGTGAACTCGTTGCAGTCTATAGCTCATTTGGTCGTTTATTAGTCCAATAATAATTTCGCAGTCTGAGAGAGAATCGTCAATTTTTCATTTACAATTTCTGCTTCAAAAAGTAATGTTGAAATATTAGTCAGAGATGGATTTATTTTTCTAAAGAAAATAAGAAATAAATAAGAATGTGTAATTTACACCCAGACACAAAGAAATTTTTTTTTGAATTAAATAAACTGTTTCTTTAAATTAATATAATTCAAAATAATTTTATTTGAATCAAATAAACTTTGTTTGAATGAACCAAAATTATTTTAAAAGAAAGAAACTTTTCTTGTTTATAAAGAAATGTTCCCTCTGAATTATTAAAATAAAAGTTTTGATTTAAATCAAACTTTTTTTTGAGTGTACTTTTTGAGATAAGTGAATAAGTGACCAATAGAAATTTGTAGTTCCCAAGCATACGCGAATTCCCACCGCCGCTCGTTCACATCAATAACGAGAAAGATTCTTGCTTATAACAGAAATTAATTCCCATAACTGATCGAACTATTCGAACCCTGGTACATGTAATCGCTCGTGTCTGCGCATTGAGTATGTATCGAGAGCAGAGTACAATCGTCAGATAGCTCAAAGACTCTCAATTTGTCATGGCGTGCCATAACATTGAACCCTGCTACTTTAACTATGCATAACGTGTTATTTATTGCCATTGAGTTTATTATGAGCTTCGCGTAGGGGAATTCGAAACGGTTCCCATTTATGAGGGAAATATTGTGCCACCAGAGATCAAACGCACGATTAACTTTACGACTCGTGTGGACGGAATTGATTCCCCAAGATTTGCAGGTTCCACTGTATACTTTCATTTATAGAGAATTGAACGATGAGTAAATTTTGAGTATTTATATGTTACAGAAACACTCGTAGGAGATAATTATAAGACAGTGTTCTTGTATACACTTTTTATTTTAAACCAACTTATAATAATTCTTCAAAATGAGGACAGGATTCGGTAAGCTGAAGATTATGGTCAAAGACATCGTAATATAATCGTCATAAACTTCATAAGCGTCATAAACGTCAGCAAACAGAAAGCGTTACATACAAATTGAGAGCCAGGCCGAGGAAACAGATTTTACAAGGGCTGCAGTTAATATTCGCTTAAAGGAGTCAACCTTTTCATGTGCCACTAGTTTGTTTGAACTGACCTGGGAAACTTCGAAACCCTTTTTCCATTCCACCGTTGTTTCCGAACTTCTTGCATCATTTTTTGTAGTTTTTTTTCACCCTTCACTGAAAAATTCGTTACAGCCACCAATTGAAGGCTTATTTTGAGGGCCAATTAAACTTCTGGGTCTCTGGGGCTGTCACGTACGATTTCGTCTTCCCATTTTTTTTTCTAGAGACTTTCTGGTCAATATTTTCGAAAAGGGTAATTGAGTGTTTCTTCAGTTTTATTACTTTCTCTGGAAAGTTTGTGTGAAGGACGTTTGAGAGAACTTAACTCTTTTTTTTTGCGGATTGATGGGTAAAATTGTAAAACTTCTAAAATCTATTGGGCGCGTAAAATATGGAGAATTTTCAACCACCATAAAGTTAAGTTTTTTTTAGAAATTAGAAAGTGGGCTTCAATCAGATTAGTAGGACACCATTTTTCTTTTTTTGGGAGGTTTATGGCTGAAAATTAAGTTACTGTTACATCGATCCAATAATGATTATAATTTAAATATAGTATACATAATTCTACCGTTTACAACAATTTACTCAAGAGTAAAATATGCTTTTATTTTTCTAGGAAAATTTTCCTGACGTAACTTTATGAATATTATACATACAAGAATTATTATTTTACAGCAACCTTGTCAAGAGTTTTGTCCTCATCTGTGCAATTCAGTTGAAAAGGTTGAAAAGCAGGTCAGCTGGCATATCGCATTGCTAATTAAATATAATTACCGATATAAAAGTTCGCACTGTAAAGTGAGGCCATTGGCAGGTCTGCAATTTTGTCAGAGTTCGAAAAGGAGAAGGTCGTTTAACTTGTAAAATCATAAACTCCTTCGAGCCCTCATAAAGTCGTCTGAACCCCGGTTAGATTGTTAGGGCAGGAAAAACACTAATCTACGATCATAAAAATACAAAAAGAGGGTTTTTGTCCTGGTAGTGTAAACAAATTACATAAAAAAATAATCTTGTATCACACTGCAGTTATGTTTATGGGAAATGATGGACATAAAATCTTTTCCAAAAATAATTTAGGCTCTTTATTGTGCAAGAGGCTGTAACAATTTTATGTAGACATTTTATTTACATGTTTTATACAATTTATTGTTAACATACCATGATTTTTTATTGCAAAAGTGTTCAAAGACTTTTAACTTGATTTTCTCAATCTACTTTACACCACTATTGATGAAACTCTCTTAAAACCATATTCTTTTTCACTGACAATAAATTCAAATGAAATGCGAATTGAATTGTAGGGTCTAAACTTTTATTAGCATCATCACCTTCGGAAAATCCCTTCGGGTCGTGAAGTACTTGCCAGATATTTCAATCTACTCGGGATCCATTCCCATCGATTCCCAAATTTATGAAATATTAATATCCAATTTATACCCCTGATGCGAGAATCATCCCCTCGAAAGGTACATGATACTGGCTCCCTAGCTCATATAGGAAACTTATAACGAGGGCCAACCCTCTCCCTTTTGCCGGTCGTATATATATATACTTCACATAATATGGCCGGTGTTCGAAATCAGATTTAATCTGTAAATGATTTATCTTATCAGAACAACGATTAAGATTTGCCTCCCCGCTTCTAATTAGCAATTGACGATAAGAGAACTCGATACATTGAAATTAATTGTAGAAACAATGGAATAGATGCAAGTTATTTTTGCAAAAGCTGTGTCCATGCAGTTTTGGGAGAACTCGAAAAACTTTGAAACTTTTGTGGAGAATTGTCGAGTTTGTGCTTACGGCCGATAAAAAGTTAAACCGTAAACGAGTTTGTCTCGCGGACGTAAAGAAATGTTGACACCTACTGGTCGCATCTCCATGGACCTCCCGCGGTTTGAGTCACCAAAACGTCTACATCTGAAAATTCAGGATTTCAGGATATACGCAATTTGCGTGTCGACCTGAATTTTCACGGCGAAGAGGTAACACGATTCTTTGCCCTGCAAAAATATTTTCCTGTATGCTTCGACCTGACAAAATCGTTTCGATATACCGAACCTGTTATTTCGAAAAGGCGAGAAAAAGGGACAAAT
>JAUEJJ010000046.1:4224018-4242817 GCA_032164275.1 Synergus coniferae
ACATTGCACACTGCTACGTGCACACGTGCTATATTTGTCGATAAAGTGATATGTAAATTGTATTTGTATCTGATTGTATCAATTATATCACGAGTATCTAAGAATGAAAACATAATAGATTCAATACTTTTTATAACACAATGGCTCTTTCATTGAAACGTGAAGATCTGAAACATGTACCCTGGTTTTCTTTGTAAGTAAAAGAAGCAATATTATAAATACTACATCATTAAACCGTATTGAAAAAATCCTTGAGAAAATCTGCGAGCTGGAGAATTAATTCTCTTGGATATCCTCGTGTTTTCATCGTCCGAAAATAACACGAGGATTTTTTCAATAGGAAACTACACTAGTTCTTATTTAGGAATCTAAGATTGTTATTAATCATCAATGGTACTAAATAAGCAACTTCTTGAGAAACTTCTTGGATTTAGTATCAAAACTATTTTCTTTTTTAATTTCAGAAAAGAATGGTACCACGTGTATAAACAGATTTATTCAAACATCCCTGAGGAACAAGAAGAAGGATTTAAAACACTTCTAGTATGGAAAGCAAGGTACGTTTCTTTTTTTATTTACGTCTTAATATTGTTAGAGTGATGGAAATATGTATAAATAAAAATATATTTTTCAGGAATTCAAAATTGCCAGTGGGTGTGGACTGTACACTATCTTTAATGCAAGTATCTCTTAGGGACAGAGAATGGAATGAAAAATTGGATGAGGCTGAGTTACCGATCTATTACGAAAATGATTTATGTATGATGTATTCTCTCTGCATCATGAGGTTTTTGAATCATATTTCAAATATAGGGTACACGAAGCAAACGTCTCTATTTCAAATCGCAAAACAGATAAAAATTCCTGAATGGATTGTAAATCTTAGACACGACGCTGCACACGGTTATGAATTGCCGTCTGTGGAAGTTTTGCGAATCGCTGTTAATATTCTTCTAGCTTGGTTACATGTAAGTGTAACATATTTAAAAGATATTGACTATTGGTCCACATTTCATACAACTAAATTAAATATTTATAGGATGAATACTGGACTGCTGAAATAAAACATATGATGGACTACTACGATAAGGAAGCAGATATTGTAGAAACTACTGAATCTGAAGATGTACACGCCCTTGAAGATTTGATTGAACTTTGGACGGCAGCTGGACTATACATTCATTCTAAATACAGTTTAGTCTTGGAAGTACCGGATCTTAAGTTACGGTAAGTTTTATTTCATTGAATAACTTGTAATCAATTTGTGCGTATTTAATGAACTTGCTTCAAAGAAACTTTATTTTTAGGAAAACCCTGTTTGACTTGCGTGCCTTTATCATAAAACAATCACAGCAAAATAATTCCAATCTCATGGATCAAGAGGCAGAGTCAATAACTGAGAATTTAGAAAACGACGAGTACAGATTGACTACCGCGCAAAGTATCCTCTTATCAGAAATATCAAAATGTCTCAGTAAAAATAAATTTTTTCTGAACAACGCTCAAACAGTATGCTCCATTCTCTGTGATAACGAAGTATTCCTACCGAACTCTGATTTGTTAAACATATTTAAGGAAGAAACTTCTGGAAAGAGAGAAAATGATGATCATCTTCCGTTAACCTTTATTAAATTTTGGGAAGGTTTCATTGTCTTGTTACAAGAAAAAAAGTTGCTCGAACCATTATTTTCACATCTGTTGAATTTGATATATAAGAATAAGAAAAATAGTCACAAAAAGCGCGTGGTATCGTTATGGCTTCGTTCTATTGTTAATGCATTAATTAAACATAAAATCGCTCAGCAAGTTGGTTTGAATTTAAGTCAAGCTTTAGATTGCAAAAAGCAGAAGTTATCTTCAAAACATTTTTCACTTAAAGTTCGTGAGAAGGTGGAAAGCCGATACCCAGAGCTAAAATCTCCATGGCTGAATTGGACAATAGATGTTCCCAGTTCCTTAACTGACATGAATATGGTGCAAAACCTTCTACTGAATCCAGATGAATATTTAATTGGATTTACTTCAACTTTATTAGATCTTGTAATACCAGAGGAGAATTCAAATATTAAGGAACACTTGCTTTCTCTTGCGAATATGCAGATTATGGGACAAATTGAAACAGATATTGCATTGAGGGACAATGTGGTGTACACCGTGGAAGATTTAGCTGAATTTGGCTTGAAGCAGAAAGAAGAAAATAATTTTGAGAGTGTGAACTTACATGACAAAAGGATTCGAAATTCAAGTTGGCAATTAGCATCTGGTAAGAATCTTACATGTTTTGGTAACATACTTTATAATGTATGTATATGAAATCAATATACAGATTTTTTTTATTTTCAGAAAACATAAACTGGAGTAACTCCCCATTTGGGTTGCTTCCATGGCAAATGGATCGTGAAGAAAGCGGAAAACCATTAATTATAACACCCTCTAGAATTTGTCTAGAAACCTCTTCATCTAAGACTTTACCTGGAATAATAGATTCTAAAAATCTTAAGATGCGAAACGAAATTAATTGGAACACAGTCTTGCGCGCGAAAAAAGTAAAAAGCAAAAAGCGTAAGGTACACAGTGATATTCTTATAGATCGTGCTATAAAAGCTATTAAGCAACAATTGTAAATAATATTTGTGTACAGGATACTTATATTATTGTATGTATCATAATTTTTGGATCAATGGAAACGAAATAGGAGGATGAGAAGGAAACATTTGTAAAACTTTGTCTATCAAGAATAAATAAAGGCTGCCAAATGCTAGTTGTGGATACCAGGATGAGATATTTTAATAATTCGTTAGCCCTTCCATATTCCATATGAGTAATATCATCGTATTAATTTATTTAACTGATATTTTTTTTTAAATTAGCTTTACACACGAATCAGAACTTTAAAAAAGATCATTCTCAAGTACATCAACCTCGTTACCACCACCGTTACTGTTCTTTTCATAACAGTAACAATGATAATCACAATGATGGGCAATAGTACTAATCATGATATATTAATTCAACTCATTCATCAGCTCAATGCAAGACATTCGCTCCAATATATTTGTTCTCGATTGTGATGTCAATAATGATAGTAATAATTAATAATCGTAATTGGTAATTAATATTAAGTGTATGTATGTATATATGTATATAATATGTATTATTTATACTTTTATGTTATATTATGTATTTTATTATTATATAACACATTCTTTTGTACAAGTAAATCAAGTAGGAATAAGTACAACTTGGTAGCAAAGAGAGATAGAATTATTTCATTTATATTTGTCGTAGTGAGAAGAAAGAGATATATACCTTAATTCATTCACTTTGTATAATATTTTCTTTTATTTATGTTATCTATTAATTTCATTATGTTTCTGACCGCAATGTCACGCTGCGTTCGGCTCTTAAAAGTGGCCCGTTGCTTTATACGTAGGTACCTTCTGTCACGCAACGCGCAACACTAAAAGCCCCGTGTGTAAATAACCACGCGATTCCTAGAGAAGAGGTAGAAAAAACAGCGAAAACGACGATAAATTCCCGAGATGCAACACGGGACGAATTATATATATATATATATTTATATGTATATATTTATAATTATTAAAATTCGGGAGAACCCTCGAATCGGTTTACTTTTAAAACATACGAGACGACTATACATATATCATAAAGTCAGTATAAAGTGATAGAGAAAATGTGACTCAACAAACATCTCGAAAAAACGACGATAAAAGAAAATCCCAGTTGAAAAGATTATGTGGGATATTTCATTTTTAATGGCTAATGTTTTTGGTCTTTCAGACCCAATTTCACACGCCATTTATCACAATAAAACAATTAATTTATAAGTTTTTTTTTAAATTTATTTTTGTTCAATTTTTTTTTTTAGATGAAAAAGTACTAGGGAAGGAATGATCAGGCTTTGAGATTTCAAAAATAATAAATATTTTTCAGAAAAATTGGTGAAAGGCGATTTTAAATATTAATTCGAATCTAAATTCATTTGAAAACAATTATTAACGACCACTTACGTAATAATTGGATATTTTTTAAAGAGAAATCTTTGGAGAAGAAAAAAAGGATTTTCATTAATATTTAAGTTTTGTGAAAGCAATTCAAAGTGCAGTTTCATCAATTTTTCGGAAAAAGTATTTAAAGTCTCAGTTTCTCAATCACCTTCATAGTATTCCTAAAATCTGGAAACATTCTCCATGTCAGTTCCAACGTTACCAAAAACGTATTATTGAAAACACCATGAAAAAAAAAAAAGAACAAAATGAAATAGAAATTTCATTGAACAAACTATTATCAAATTTTGCGTAAAATGTGTTAAAAATTTTTTCGGCATTATTTTAAATCGTAGTTAAATGTCCTCGGATTGACTTAAGGATAACCGATCACTTTCAAGAAGAAATTTTTAACATGAAAGTTTATCATCTCGTTTGTTTTCCCACCATCAGTCGTTAATTTTCCGCCATAAATACGGTTGGTTGGAGCAAGGGTCGACACCGCGTTTAAGAGAGTTGACATGTCATGGCTTATCGACATCTATTAATTTATAAGAGTGTCATTTCATGGAGGCCTAAAACTCAATTGATTGTTGTATCCTTAATAAGATTTTTTTGTGCTTTTATTAAGCAACTGAGGATTCAACAATCACTTCCACGATATTCGAATTTTTTGGAAATGGTTTTCCGTAATTTCGGGAAGGAGTGCCTCATTGTTTTTGAAAATGCTCTATTAAGTGTAGTTTATCCTCTTTATTTTTATTTATTTTTTTTAATAGTGAAATCGCGAGGGTGGAGTACCATACCGGACAAATTTTCGGAATGTCGGCATGGAACTGGCCATATAGATAATACAATATTCGCCGTCCCTGAAATGTTAAATACTTTGAAATTGAGATATCGAGATTATTTCACTGTTTTTGAGATTCTTGCATAGTCATCGTCCAGCGCGCCGCCTTCTGCGGACTTTATATATTTAACAATTCTTAATTTTTTTCTTTCACCAAAAGAACTGCAATAACTCGACTAAATTTAATCAAAAAGTTCTTGCATATTCAGGCTTATTGCGTATCACGTGTCATTTCACAGAAAAATGTTGAGATTTTTCAGATTTAAAAACAAAAACTGCAATAAAACGGAATGTGCAAATACTTTTGTGTTGACCTTGATCAAGGCTAGCCGTAATATATTTCACAATTAATTTTTTTTATAAAATTCCTTTAAATGTTGTAAAATACTCAATAAAAGGTTTTCAAAAATTGAATGGAAAATATATTTTAACAATAAGAGAGACTTTAAGTGTAATTGAAAACAAATAAACGCAAATATTTTTTCACTAACTGTACAGTTCTTTAAGAGCGAAGTACTTATATACTATTTCTAGCGTACTAAAGTCTTAACAATTTAATTTAAACCATATTTCAAGTGCCAAACTCGTGCAATTATTTTAACCTAAACTTTTCAAGATAACAAGTTAAAACTTGTATTAATATTATTATAAAAGTATAAAGTAAAGTTTTAAAATGTTATTCTTCATTCAAATTTATAATATAATTTTTACTGATATCATTTTGAATACTTCAACAAGTGCTAGTGACCTCGTTTTATTTATAAAAAAAAAAAAGGTCGATAATCGACTAGAACACCGGAATATTAGTTACACTAATAAGAGGCATTTGATAATTTTTCCTAGCACTTTTGATATTCCTTTGACTCTATTGTATAAAAGTATGATTAGTTTATCGATATCAAAAAGATAATTTAAGGAATTGTTAGATCAATTTTTTTATCTAAAGATATTTGTAAATAATCTTTTATATTTCGAAAAAAATGTTAGTTATGAAACATCATTTAGCTCATTTATTTATTTTTTAATGATCAATAAAAATATTAGAATGAACTTTTTAGATATAAAAAGAATTGATAATTGATTTAATTTATACTGAAGGTGGATAGTATCCAGTTACAGTTTTAATGGAATTAAAATATTTAAAGACTCGCCAAACGTTGGACAGTCTTCAAAAATAGAAATTAAATGTCCTTTTTGATTTGATAATCTTGATAATTGAAATAATCTATAAGGCGTTGTTTGATCAACGCATGTTGTTAGGCAAAGGCAACAGCTTATTTTACAAATTGAAAATTGGCTGGTGCTACGACCTTACAACAATATTAAAAGGGCGATGCGCTAGACGGATCCTATCATTTTCAAAAATGACCCACTCGCCACGCGTAGGTCATGTGCGCTCATTTTGTGTAGTATATATATTTATAAAATTATGTGTTTATGATATAATATTAAATCAATTTTCCAGATATAACTTACGACTTAGACTAGACTTAATTTGACTTAAAGTTTAAGTAATGCCACCCCGCCGTGACGATGCCCTTGCACCATCCACCCAGGGCGGAATTAAGAATCTAATAATTCTAAATCGGAAGCTTCGCCATTTTTTTGCAGACCAGCTGCTCTTTGACGAAGATCATTCGACCTCTCTTCAATGTTTCTCTCATAGCTACTTGGCTTTCGTATACCGTGAACGCGCGCACGCAAAAATCGCTCATCGCTCATTCTTTTTTTATTTTTGCCCTTCTAATATTACTTTCAATTTCTTATTACTTAACTATCGCTAGATACTTTTCTTCAATCCATGCATGAAGTACAATTTCAAGGGTCAGCTGCATACTCGCAACCATTAAGAGTGCATACGTTACACACGAACAGTAATTAATTGATATCTCAAGAAGCTTCTTAGAACAATATTTCAAGAGAGAGTAAAATATAGTTATTAAATTAACATTTAAAAAAAGTCTTATTATCTTCCAGTAATTTTAACGGAATTAAAAACAAATTAAATATAATATCAGAATGTAGAATGAAAATAAAACCTTTTTTGGTGCATTAGAAGGAAAACGAAGTTACTACAATAAGATATAAGAATTGCGGGCGCGCGTTTACGGGTTTACGCATTTATTCGCATTGTATACAATGGCATACGAGTAAAAGGAGTGGAGAATAGATGGATAAATAGATAGCAAACAGTACTATCCATTTACGCGCTTTGTGATGTCTTAGTGATGCGTTTTTTTATGAAAATTATGACTTGTTCACTCTTGACTTTCGACGATGTTTTGTTGACTCGATGGGTTTCGCGCTACAGTCTAACATCTGGGGAGAGACGAGCATTGGTGCGTTATATCTATGGTGACCGCTCGCGGATCTATGTCCTATTCTTGTCACCTGAAACAATATTATATTTTTATGTGCGTAGTGTGCAAGCGCTGGTTGGTGCCCAGGGTGGCAATTCGGTGGACGATTTCAAAATATCTTGATATCTCTTCTAATTCCTTTAAATTCGTTAAAATCATTAAAACTTCCTCAAATCTTCTGAAACCTCTGAAAAAATATTTTTAATTCAGTTCCCCGTCATTTCCCAGTCTCCCGGTCAAGTCACCACCCTGGTGCCACTTAGACAATCTTTAAACAGGTTTCAGAGGTTTTTTGACAAATGTAATAGTTTTTTTTATACTCTGTGCAACTGGTTTATACATTTGAATTATAAAATTGGAAAAAATATATACCTCGTTTGGACGACTGCGTGGCTCACGATTGTGGTTGTGGCCCATTATGGTCCCGCCTTTCTCCTGCATCAGTGGGTGAATTTTCTACTGGTCGTTCCTCGGTAGCTGGCGTCGGAGGAGCATCTCTTCGAGGTGGCATTCTTTCATTTATCGCATCCAGCCCTTTCGCTTCCGCGAATGATGTAATCTTATGATTCGGTGAGAAACCTTGTAACGCTAAAAATATCACAATAACAGCGATTGAATTAGTTATTACTTACAAAATCAAATTTGTATTTTAAAATATCTCTTTAAGGGTGTTGGGTCCCAGCTATGTCTTCAAAGTTTCATTTCCTCATTTTACTCAACAAATATTATAATTAAATTTTTTTTTCGCTCTGTAACACTATTTACTTTTTAAATAGAAATATGCGTACAGAGTGAAAAAATATCTCATTGTAATATTTATTAAAACGAAGAAATCGATTTTCAAAGATAGAACTTGGGATCTAACACTCTTAAGGATATTGATATTGGAACAGTTGGGCAAAAATATCATTTAAGGATAGTCAGAAAAAGTTGTTACCAGTAATCGTATATAAGTCCGAAAGTTATTACCATTTTTCAAAGACGTCTTTCCTCCTGATAGGGCACCAAGTGGGAGAGCTCCGGTTGGTGTAAGTCCTTTAAGCTGCAGAACACTTTCGCTTTCTTCCCTATAGAAAAAAAATTATTGATATATTTTAAAAACATGTAATAAGAAATCACACCTAAGTCGTTCATAATTAATTTAATAATTAATTTAAATAATTTAATTTAATTTAATTTAAAGAATCAGAAATCGTGTTTGAAGAAGATACAGCAAACATGGAATATATGACTTCAAAAAATTCTAAGAGTAAAGATCAAGGCTACTTCAAACACGCAGAGGTGTCACTTGAAAGAATAATCAGAGCTGAAAAGGATCAGTTTATGCTGGGTAACTATAAATACTGTTTGTTGCATTATAATTTGCACTCACTAACCTAAGTACTGAGAAGACACGCGCCATCTTTCCAATGGCCCTGATCTTGTTTCTGATAACTTCCTTGCGTAGATTAGCTGCTGCACCTGAGAAAGCGTAAAAACCATTTGTAAAACACTATAATTAACAGACTACAAGAAGCAGGCTCGAAATTTAAATTTTTTATCATAAAAACTTGATTTTGTGAAAAAATACCATATGTATTTTGTATTTGTCGCACGACCAATACAAATTGATTAAATTTTATAATACTTAACTTGAGTACTAGTCGTTTGACAAAAAATATCATAATTTACTCTAATATAATCAAATTGCAATATATATTTAGCCTTGACTTTGGTTTAATATTAAAATCAGTTTGTTAGTTCATCACTCACATTCCAGTTCACATCAAATCAATTTCAACGATTAATCAAAGACTATCTTACAAAAGCGTATCAAGCATTTTATCATATTTAAGAAAAACTTTGCATGATGAGTAATTTATTCGATTAGTTTTAAAGTTTATTCCTAGAGCATCCAAATAGTAGAAACATGAACAGCCAGTAGCATATGCTATTTTTATCGTTACTCTATTGTGCTCCTCTACATTTACTCAACGTTATTGTCGCTTATGCTTGATGCTTATAGTAAGAGAGAAACGCGCGTGTGCGTGCATTAAGCTGCGCAAACGTGCGTATTATATAATTCAGAACATCAAACATGCACATGCATAAAAACGGATCAAGGAATATGAATTGTTCCTCGTTAACTATTATATAAAAGTTACATATTTGCTCTAACTGGGTCATAATAAATATGTATAGCTAGTGGCGTTGCTCAACATTATAATTAAATTCTTTTATAAAAAAGTGTGTAAGTGTGCTAAATGCCATATTATACGATCGATAGGATAAAAAATATTAAATATAATACAAATTTTTGGCATGTGATTTCTTCTTGGAAGCTCGTTGGCTTTCCTCTGGGAAGTATAGTCTCGATTAATAAAATCTCCCACCGCCGACTTTGCCTTAATTATCATTTTACCGTATTGTTAAATTGACTTCTGTAATAAAATTAGAGTTACATACTTTTGTTTTTAAAAAGGAAATAAATGTATTCACATCAATTTTTTCACTAACAAAATCTCTTAAACAGTAAATAATCGAACCATGCACAAATACGAAACATCAAATCGATAGTATTTATTTTTTAGTCTAACTGCTTTGTTTTCAATTCTAAATTTATTTTCATTTCCTAATGCTTTTTAGCCTCTTGTAATATTTGTAGACATAAAAGATGATACATTCCCGACAATAAATAGTGGACGTCACGACTAATTTACAACAGATCAAGCTGCTTTCTACCACCTTTTTCTCATTCATTCTCCAGTCCACTTTCATTCGTTATTTCATTCAAATTTTCTGCATTTGTTACAAGTTACATCTATCATTATTTTCCACGATCGCAATGGCCGCTTTTCACTACGAAAAATTCTCTTTTTATCTAATAATCATTTTAGAAAGAATAAATTACAAAAAAAAAATGTTGCGTGAAATTAATTTGTTTTATGTTTAAAATAATGGGTACAATTGAATACAATTGAAGAATTAAAAAAAAAATACATAGAGATGATAGACTCTTTAACACTTCACTGGATTATAAGTTTTTTAAAATTATTTTCATAAATTATTTTTAACTCCTTATAGGCAGAGGCCATTGCGATTCAGTGATATCGAGCTAACATCAACTTAACGTAATCGAGTCTAGCACCGAGACCTTCGACTAAAGCGGAGACCCATGTAAAATCATCGACAAAACATATTGTATAAAAAGCTAAAACTTATTGCGTTTTTAAAAAAAAATTGATTCGATATTTTACGAAGTTGAAAATAAATCTATATTTTTGTGAGCTTAATAGATTTCTTATTGGTTTCAAAGTTTCGAAAAGATATTACAAATTATTTTGACCTCAAACACGCACTGCTATCAACCCATATGCAGTGAAAAAAATAGTTGAGAGAACCATTTCCTTCAATATGCAAATGAAGAATCTTTAAGGGTATTGAATGAAGAACTTACCAAGAAAAATTAAACTGAAGTTTCAGACGTCTATTTTGACGAAATATTTTGTTTCGATTTTTTTGTTTATAGTGTTCAAAAAATAGAAACCAAGGTCAGAATAGACGTTAAGTTACAGTTAAGTAAAATGAAGAGATCTAATTTTCAGGGTCAAACTTGAATCCCCTTGAACTCAACGCCCTTAAAGTGTGTTTAGGCGCATTTATTTTATTTCCATTTAAATTTTTCAAGTTGTTTATACAGCACCCTTAAGACTTGAGGATTAAAAAATATGAAACAGTCTAGGAAAATTTGAAAAGATCTCCAGAGAAGGTGTAAATCGGTTCGAGATTCGATGTCGTCTTCTGCTGGAATTTACATTTCAACAGAAATAAACTCACCATACGCGGTAGTGCGTGGGGTCGATTTCGGACCGGATGGATGATCGGATTACCACCGGACGACGGTGAATAGTTGGATACCGATGGAGTTCGCAGGACGTAAGTAAAGGGACAGAAGTACCAACAATGTGAGAAGAGCAGCGTCAAGACGGCCGGATTTTTTTCGATCAAGACGTTGAAGGTTTTTTTCGAGTTGGGTGATGATCGTGGTAGTATTCGGGTGATAATCGTGATAGTAGTATTGATGATGTAGTGGTTGGTGGTGATGATGATGGTGGTGGTGGCGGTAGCAGAAGTAGTTGCAGCAGCAGTAGTAGGTAGAAGTAGCACAAGTAGTAGTGTAGTAGAAAGAAAACAACACATAGAACAGACGAAAAACATGTGCACAGCGTAAGTGGCATTCACAAGCATGTGCGAAACGATATTTGAAATATTTTACTAGATCCCATTACAGTCAATTTTTTCTTCGAAAAAAGAAAAAAAAAAGCTAAATATGATATCATATTTTGCATCTAGTTACTCTCGATTATTCGACATATAAAATCAATTTAAGCTCTTTCTCCATATATTTTTTAAGCTTTGTATCACAATATAAAAGAACTCATTTATTGAAAGATAAAAAGTTGAAAATAAAATTAATCACTGCCGACTTCCGTTTCAGACGATTATGTCGTGAATCTACTTCTAATCAACATCCGCATTATAAAATGATTAGAAAAGTACAAAAGGAAAACATTATCGAGATTCTCTATGAAAAGAACAATTACAAATACATATTAAGTTGTGGAGAATTATTGTCTCGAGTTGATAGTGAGATGTAACCATAGAATACAAAATATAGTATTTATCTAACAAGTAGAAAAATAATCCTTGACGTGTAATGGTATTTCGTTCAATCTCGAATATCGATTTATCAATTGCGAAATGCGCGTGAGCTATCATTCAGCCCTCTGCGCATTCTGAGGAAAGTCAAAATTCAGACGATCTCTATACTTGTGAGATCTATATACTGAAATCATAAGAATTAAATTGATTAGTAAATAAATACAATGCGCTGTCTGCCACGACGTATAAAATTTCCAAACAATAATAAGACATTTTTTAACCAAATTTTTTTTATAATTTTTTTTCAAGATCTCAATTAATAAAACTTCCAGATTATCGCAGCAGCCTGCGCCACATTATTAATTTATAGTGCGTTCAGAAATATTCTCAATACATCAATAAAAAGTGCATTCAAATCAATAAACATGCGCATTCGATTAATTCTATTAATCCGACTAGTATATACAACTGTTTAATTCCTCTTCATCTTACAATTAAATAATTACTCTTTTAAGAGCATGTAGCAAATATCAAAAGAGCAAATTTAGTTTCCTTAACTTTACGCTCGCAATAATAAAATTTTTTTTACTAAAAATAGGTCATTTACCTTCATTTCGAACCGACAGAAATAAATGGCCTAGTATTAGCAAAAAATATTTATTATTGCGAACGTAAATTTGGGGAAACTAAATTGCTCTTATGGTAAAATATCACATGTCCTTAAAGCACAAGTTTTTTTTTAGTATCGTGAATACGCACACCACTGATAAGAGCATTTTTTCTCAATGTACGATATGTATTGGTTATTACAGAAAATATTCTTTCTGTAATATTTACGTAATCATCTATTTTAAAATAAATCGTAGATTATAACAGATAACTTTGGAGAATAATAATTCGACAAATAAAATGCAAATAATAAATAAACGCATTATCATATTTGCATTTAAAATTATCAGTCTGACTCTTTTTTCTTTTCTTCAATTTTTGTCGTTTCCTCTTACAAAACACGAAGCCTTGCTTTAAAGAAGTGTGGAATACATTAAAAACACATATATTCTTATATAAACAAAATAAATATGTATGTACAATTCCCTGATCTTTATAAATAGAAAACTTGAGAAGAAAGATAGAACTTTTCTTTTTTCTTTGTATATGAACTTTATAATCTGGAGTTTATAATCTAGGTGTATTTTCAATGATGTCTCAATTCTTAGGTTTACGTTGAAAAATACGGCAATGCGTAATATGATACGTATCATGAAATATTTTCAAGTATTCAAATCAAGTTTTTTTTATTCCTAGTTTTATTTTAATCATAATAGAATTTTGGTTCTATTTTTTAGAGGTCGTATATCTCAACCCATTTGAAAGTTTTTTTTTAAATATATATTTCAATTAAAAAGAAAAGAACTTTTAAATTGATTACTAAATACAATCTCTTACACTTTTTAAACGAAAAAGTGTCATTTTTCCTCACTTGGATTCGATTCAAACTCGACTTTCAAAAAATATAAACTTATAAAAATAGAAAATAAACGATGCACAAATAGAAAGTCCGATCCGATTACAATTTTCGAATATTTTTCTAATATTAACTGCACATATGACGACTTGACATATATGCATATTCGAATTATTTAAGCTCTCTATACATTTATAATAGAAAATTTCAATTTAAAAAGCATTAAAATTTCTAAAAATCAATAAAATTTCCTGGAAAATTTTTTGCGAAAGTATTTTTTCAATAAAAACATAGATCTCATCAATTTTCAGACAAGAAAAATATTAACGTTACTTTTTTTTAAACAATTAACTAATAAAATTGGCATATCATGTTATTATTGCTAGAAAAAGAAGCAATAGAATATATTCTACTGGAAAATGACGTCATTGATAGTTTATTTAATCAACAGGTAATATTATATAAATTTTATATTCCGAATAATGTAATTTTTTCAAACAATTAAGAAGAAGAAACATCTTAGACTATTTAAAGTAAAAGAAAATTGATATAGTTTAAAGAAAAAGCTTTTCCCAAGAAATACAGATTATTATTATAAAATCATATTTTTCTCAGATCCAAAAAGTGACGTGATCCAAAAATAAATATTATTTTTAAAATGTCACAAGTAATTGCGTTTTCTTTGAATTTCATTTCAATATCAATCCAAACAATTATTATATGTGATTCTAATAAAATCCATAATTTACAAAACGCATTCACTTATGTCGATAATTAATTTTTATACCTAGTCAAAGCTACTTGAAAATGGACATGCACAAATAAACTGTCTGATAATCAAAAAATCTGATTTACCACAAATTATCATGAAAATGTACAAACGATAAATAACAAATATTTTTAAATTGCAAGGAATGATGATGGAAAGAATTGGATACAGGAGGATGGCAAGCTACAGAGTACAGTACTGATGGATGATAAATATGTGTAGATGGATTTATCCTACATATTTCATAATAATGAGAATAATAGTTTAAAAGTAAAAAGAGACTAAAAAATATGACTTTTTTTAGATACAATGTATTTCCATTGACCACTGATTTTCAGTTCATCACTATCAAAATATTGTTCCCTGACAGTGTCTATATTGCACTTATTGATAAATAATTTTAAATAAAACTAAAACAAATTCGCACAAAAAAAAAACAAACTATTTTTAATTTAAAAAATCAGTCGTTGGGAGTTTCAAAATTCCAGTCTTTCAAAATAGGCACACTAATCTGTACCGAAAGTTCGAATAATAATAATAATAATAATAATAATAATAATAATAATAATAATAAAATAAAAATAATAAAATAAATAATAACATAATTCTCTATGAAATCTCATGCAAGTAATGTTATCTCACGTAAATATCTCAGGTAAATCTCATAACAATGTTAGTCAAACCCTAAGTTAGTTTTAATTTTTGAAAAATCAGAATTCAAATCTATAACACCACTCAAAATATTTGATCGCTTGTTGCTTCAATAGACTAGTTACATTTAAAATTTTTTAGCAAAACTAGATCTTCCTAATAAAGTTAAAATTTTATATTCCTTTCACCGAAATTTATCGATTTTGAGAATTCTACTTTGCCATATTTCAAATAAAAAAAGTATAGCTTTAAAACCGGAGATTTATTTCTTAAATCAGAATTTTAATTTAAAAATTTAATATGTAATTTATCAATATTTAATTAAATTTAGAAGAACCCAGAGTCAAGAAATAAATTCAGCAATTCATCTCGGTCTCAATAAGTTCCCTATCATTTTAATTCTCGTCTGCAGCCAATGTTGTTAGAAAAATTTGCATTTGTCGGGACTTTGGAAACTAAATGCTCAAAACATTTTAGTCTCGTACGAAGGAGACAAAAATAAAAAAAACAGACTAATGTTATGAAACTAGAGAGGACACGTGAGTTACTTGCATGTGTATGAGTTTCGGCATGTAATCGCGACAGCAGTGTAATGCAAGTGAAACAATTCAAAAATTATAGGCGACGGCGGTGTAAAATAAAACGAAAAATAATTTCTTCGACTGGCGATTAAAATTCCATTCAAGATAAAACTGTCATTGCGCACGCGTTAGAAAACAAGCTGTTTTAGTTTGTCTGTAACGTTCGTGTCGCAGTCGCACTACTGGAGATATCTAAATTTTAAAAATATTTCATTCTTTCCGTGTTCCAATTTTTAATACTTTATCCTTTTTTTCTCAAAATGAGGAACACGTAGATTAAAATTGCCAAAAGTTATTTGAAAAAAAAAAAAAAAAAAAAAAAAAAAAAACTAAAAGACTAAAAATACTATCTTTCTAAATTATGTCTTACTGATCTTTTTTCAATATCACAAAATAATTTAAAGATTAGATAAAGGTTCTAATGTAATAAAATGTTACTTGTTTGATGTCCTGATACCTTTTCTCATTCACGAATTGAAATTTTGAAATCAATAAAAGTGAAAGTTTATTAATTAGAGAAATTCTAAATGTGGGAGGTTTATTACTCCAGCAGAACGAGATTCAGCGACATTGAACGTGACAATGCAAGTCACGAATTTGGTTAAAATACAATATTTTTTACGCTTTTCTTGGCGTCAAGTAAGTCTTCAGGCGGACTTACCATTCTTTTTTTGGACAACGACTTTGGCTGCGACTTAACGTAGTTGCATTTGCCGAACAACGGAGTTTTGAGTGGTAGTAGAGGTAGTAGTAGTAGTAGAAGTAGAAGTAGTAGAGGTAGTAGCATAGTGTCGTGCCAAGATAGGAGGATTCCAAGACCAGTGTGATTGATATAAATATAATACAAAAGGAGTACGATAAAAGACAGTCAGTGCATTTCTATTTTTGAGAAAGTACGAATCAAGTTGAAAATTTGTAAAGAAATCATTAAGCGTATTCAAAAATGGAAACGAATGTGTTTTCAATAATGACCTCCTCCCTCCAAATTATGTATGAGGTCTAGTCTAGTTAGCTGTCACTATCGTAAATGAACATTTTCAAAATTTTATTTATTTCAAGTTTTATAGTATGGGGGTCTTGTTCTCAAAACTATTAATCACTCTTTTAAAAATATTTCAATTTTTCGAGGCTCAACTCTCCCATGTCTAGATACTTTTTATTTAAATCCTGAGTATAGAATATTGAATATTAATTTAGCGAGACGTCATAGTGCACATGCCTTTATGGTAAAGATAATTCTAGTAATATAATCATCCAATTTCTCTAAATAATTTAATAAAAAATAGTAAAAAATGAAAGACGCGAATCAGAAAATAGAAATTTAAAAATTGAAATGTATAAGAATAAAAGAAGAGTGCAAGAGGGATGGAAGAAGATTTTTCAAAATTTCGTGAAGGAACTCCACTCAAACGAGAATTGATCATGGACGTATATTTGGAGGTGTGAATATGGATGTTTGTACGTGAAGTGGAAGTAAACTATAATAATTAACGTTAGATGGAAAAAAATTGTAATACATGGAAGCTAACTTATACAGAAACGTAACTAAAAGAAGGATTTTGTGAAAATATTTCATAATGCAAATATTGAGACTGTCGTTAACCAGATTTTAGTTACGTGACTGTATGCAAATAACTAAAATGAATTATACTAATTGAAGCGTTTAATATTATGTAATGAATAGTAAATTCGATTAATGCTTTCTTACCATCTGTCCAAGTAGCAGTGTTTAAAAGATAAAAGTTAATTAAAATCATGAATATGAAATATGACAATTTGTCTTTTAATATGACAATTTGTCTTTTCTTTTGAGAGATAAAATGATCATAAATTTACGAAAAGAAGATGTAAAATGTGATAGTTGTTATTCTTAAAGAATATTCAAGGCACCATCTGTTATTTTTGTGATAAACAACTCAATTGTATTGAGTAAGGAAAAGGAGTTGGATTTTATTTCAAAATTATTCATTCCTCTTTTAGTTAGGAGTTTATGCTTCTCTGTTTCTTTAATTATTTAAATTCTATTAATATCTTTTTCCTTTGTTATAGTATTGCTTTCTCTTTGATTTAGAAAATGTAATTAATCATTATAAATATTTGTAATTTAAAAGTATTACAATTATCAAATTAGCAGAGCTTCTGTACTTTCGGGATTTTTTGATATATAGCTTTATAAAATGAAAATTTGAAAATTTACCTACAATCATCATGAAAGTTATTGTAATAGTCCTTCTTATTTCTCATACAATGCTTTAAAAAATAATTATTGACTTGAAATAGCCTTAGTTTTGCTTTTTGAATTAAAATATTAAACCTACTTAAAAATAATAAAATCCTTAAATGAAAACGGATATTACCTTCTTCGAGTCCCTCATCTCCGTCGCTCATGAGCTCATCATCCGAACAAATGTTTAAAACGTTTACCAACATTTCTGTGACTGTAATTCACAAGAATTATAGGATTAGAGAAATTAAGAAAAATAA
Organism: Synergus coniferae; assembly: GCA_032164275.1. Taxonomy (NCBI): domain Eukaryota; kingdom Metazoa; phylum Arthropoda; class Insecta; order Hymenoptera; family Cynipidae; genus Synergus; species Synergus coniferae. The sequence goes on from JAUEJJ010000046.1 coordinate 4,241,827, forward strand.
ATTATTCTATGATTAATCCTTCATGTATGTACCTAAATTTAAGTTCAGTGAAGTGGAAAATTGGTACGTATAAGAAGCTTGAAATTAAATTTTAAGCTTAGAATAATTATTAATAATCTCTGAAGCATAATACCTTTCTCGCCAACGAATGGTAAAGACCACGTAAAAACGTCCATAAAGTTAGGTAACCAATATGGATGTGGTGAACAGTTGAACTGCCTGATGTTCATCACGTTGTTTTCGTACTTGAGCACAGCCGCCTTAAGAATTGAAAATTAAATTAATTTTTTTTTTATTTCAAAGTGAATCTGCTTAAATTATAGGCCTAAATTTATTTTATAATTTACAATTACGGCTCAATGGAAAGAAATTCTGACTTACTTTATTATTATATACGTCGAGATAATTTGGAGCACTAAAGATGGTTATTAATGATGGGAAGCCCGTTGTTTGGGATTTACGGTACATACGGTATCCAGCATCTTGAGCTTCATGAGCTCTTATGATGCTCAAAAGGTTGTTACTTTGAAGAAAATCACAGCATGCCGTATAACTGTAAAATGAAAAAATAATTTTGTTCAGAGGATATTAAAGAAATTGTAAAAAATGTACTTTCCTTAATAATTCAGCTGAACTCACCTGTAGAAGTATGAACATCCTCTAACACTGTTGTGGGAAAAATGTTCTGCATTTTTTTCATTTCCAAAATCTTCTAGAGGGTCTGACCAGAGAATGTCACACATAGGACCGAAAGCAGGGGGTTCTTTGAACCTGTCCAACTGTTAAAGAATAAAAAAGATGATTATTTACATCGTAAACTAATTATTATTCAAACACATCTTTTACACCAAATTTTTCCAAAAAATTCTAGATAGTTTTAAAGTGCTTTGTAAAAGTTATTTATTTATAAAAATTAGAAAGTTGCAATTTAATTTACAATTTCTATTTAAACTTTATGTATAGTAAGCAGTTAATAAATAAATTGGATATA
>JAUEJJ010000046.1:4242917-4275919 GCA_032164275.1 Synergus coniferae
TAGAAAGTTGCAATTTAATTTACAATTTCTATTTAAACTTTATGTATAGTAAGCAGTTAATAAATAAATTGGATATAAGTATTAGAGTAAAACAAATCTTTAATCAATTTTAAAATTCACCTAAATTTCTGGGTCCTTAATTACTTTAATTAATCTGGTTATATTTTAATAACTTTATTTTGTTCTCTATTCAAATGATTTAGTATTCAAATTCCTATCTAAATTATTTGAATATGAATAGCTTTTGGAGCAGTAAAATTCGGTTCTACTAATGAAAATAACATTCTATTATTTAAAACAAAAAGATTACTTTATATTTAGTTAAAAAAATTTTTAAATGGAAAAAACTTGTCTAATGTATTGTAAACACATTAAGAAATAATTTTATACACATTTATAGGATAAACGGATATACACGCAAAAAGGTATCATGGAGTAAATGGTCGATCAATACAGCAGGTGGCGGCACATCGAGCTGCCTGGTTCGCTTCCGGCTCTCTACCTCGATTCTCATAACACTCGACCAATCGAAGAATCCTCTAATTCTAATTTCAGATCTAATGTAGCACACCTCTAAATCTAAAGAATCATCTCAAGTGCAATTACAACTTTAATTTAATTTATATTGTCTAAAAGAAAAATTAATGAGATTACTCTATCCATTTTTAGTTTTTGTGGTTCATTATCCCGAATATATAAGAGATTAAGAAAATGTGCGGATTTCTAAAGAATTTCTAAATTTTTAAATTTCTAAAGAAATAATGCAAAAATTAGAGAATTAGAATCAAGTCTCAAAATTAAAACTATTACGCATTTACTATGTAAATATTTTTATTTTTAAATTGTAATGAAAAATATCTTGTAACACTAAAATCACAACGAAAAAGTCAATACTAAAGAACTCACCGAACGTATGTCGTCTAAATTGTGAATTTCTGGCGAAAGGCCACCATGAACACAGAGAAATTGTTGGTTCATCAGGGCTGCAAGCGGCAAACAGTCAAATGCATCCATACATGCATCGTATACTTTCTCTGAGTATTTTATTTTACCTGAAAAGAAAAAAAAATTTAATATATATTCCAAATGTGACTTTTAGATTTTAATCAGAAATTTACAAAATTTCCAGTCCAAAACTTGTAAAATTATTATACAATTTATACAATGCAAATCTATCATAAATTTTAACAATATGAATGAATGTTTAAACACTCTCATTAGAGCAAAATGAATAATAGTGCAATATTCACAAGTTACTAATTGTCAATTCAACCTGGTTCAGCTCTTGTAAAATATTATTAAATGTAAATTTACTAAGAGCTCTAGGAATATTCAAGTTAAAACACAAGTCTACCTTGTTGATACATTCACATCAGAAAGTTTTAAGAAATTTTCAGCATAAATTTACATCCGAAATTACTCTGAACTCAAAAATCGTTTAATACATTTGTACGCTATTTTTGTAGGTCAAATTAGGATATCAAATTTAAACAGTGGTATCAATTGACTCCATATGGTCGTATTGAATCGATTCTATTTATGGAATCGTTTTCGAAATTTACAAAAAATCGAGTATAGATAAAATGCTTTGTTTACCCATTTCCAAGAGAATTTCAAATATAAAAAAGAAGGCACTGAACGAGGAATAATAGAGAACTATAGGTATATAAAAGAATCAATACATACTAATCGATTTTTTTTTAAATTTACAATTATATTTTTTAAGTGTGATATTTTTTTAAATTAAGGAATAATAGAGAACTATATATAAAAGAATCAATACATACTAATCGATTTTTTTTTAAATTTACAATTATATTTTTTAAGTGTGATATTTTTTAAAATTAAAACCCATACTTAACAGATGAAATAAACTTAAAAAGTAACTCTTTAAAACGACATATGGATTATATACTTATTCTTGAATTTATGTAAAAAAATCTAAGGTTAAATTCAATTGCTACGAGGGAAACCATTCATAAATCTTCTTTCTCGTAAATCTTCTCCCGTTCTCGTTCACTTCGAAAAAATAGCAAATGATTTAAAGATGTCAGAAATAGGATCACTTTTCAGTAAAACCATTATTTTTGGAAAATCGAATTTTTCTGGGTGACATTGCATTAAATTTCTGATTTAGATTTTAAAATTTATTAATAAAACTTTTAAAACATCTTTCTGTACAATTTTAGTTCCGTAAATTCAAAAATTTATTGTCTCAAAGAAGGAAATTGATTAATCATATTGATCTAATATTTAGGTAAATCTTTGAAATATTTTTACAAAATTAATCGTTACTTACATTCTTGTTTAAATGTGAAATATTCCGTGAGATGCCGACACTCATGGTTACCTCTCAGAAGGAAGAGTGTGGTTGGATGGCACAGTTTCAATGCCCACAGGTACAAAACGCACTGTAACAGAAATACAAAATTTGTTAGTGTAATAAATTTCACACTTAACAAGATTTAATCTGCAGAATAGGAATTTGGTATAAAAAAGATAAGAGTTTAAATAGATAAATTGGACTTTAACTTGCACTAAAGAAAATTCACTTAGAGATCATGATCGTTGTGAATACTAAATAATTAAAACAAACCTGCAAATAAAAGTCACAATCAGTGGAGTGAAAAGAATAAAAGAAGAATTTTTAGTAGTCATGGGCCAGGTGGATCAAAAAACAATTTCAATTGTGCAATACAGTTCCAGATTTTTGTCATTGCGAACACTGGCTCACAAATCCTGTATAAAATGATTGCGATTTTATAATCAAATATTAATCTAGGATTTATTTACATATTACCTACCTCGATACTGAAGTAACCTCTATCAACATAGTCACCCAGAAAGAGGTACTTTGTTGTTGACGGTGGCCCACCAACTTCAAATAATTTCATCAAATCATAGAACTGCCCGTGAATATCTCCGCAGACTGGGACAAAAATAAAAACACAATTTTATTACAAAGATGTTCACGTACATTTTAAATAAGAATTAATTAATTTCTGAACTATCAAATGAACGAATTTTTGTATTACATAAGTCATGTTGTAAACTTAATCGTTGAAATATTTATAAATAACTTTAAAATATTACGTATCACAAATAATTGTATTTTTAACTAGGAATAATTTTTAAATATTTTTAAATATTTCTGGATAAAATAAAATTGATCGAATTTATAGAATTTATTTAATTTAAAATAGAATTAGAATATTTCGTTCGTTTGAAAATTCAAAACTTTACATTTACTTCACTTTTACATTAAGTGAATATGTTTTGTCTAATATGCATCAATACCACATGTCGCTATCAAAGAATTTTTTTCATTGTAGATTGTAGGTGGATGAAATGAATAACTTACTGTTATTGATATTTCTACTCTAGTAAACAATTTTGCTCAAATAGAGGACTCTTTGAAAACTCGATAATAGAATTAAGAACATGTATCTGAAGCCAACTGGCAATTAGTTTATCTTTTCAACTTACCAGTGACAGGTGCTTCGATATCTATCATCGTTCTTTCTGAACGAAGAAGAGCAGCGCCATCGTTCACAATTCGAAGTGCTGCAGCTTCATCTATTCTACCTTCAAGAATAAAATGTTGTTTGAGTACTTCCGGTTTTGGTCGACCCGTTCGCGTGTCGAAAACCTCTGCTATTGTTAATTTTCGTGATGGAGGAAATGGTACAGCTGTAATCAAACAAGAGAAATACATGTTAGAGTATATCATTAAATGACCATTTTTTTTATTAATTAGTCCCTTGCAGTAATTGGGGCTTTATATCTTTTTAGGAAATCAGTGAATTAAGAGCTGTAATAATCTAGATTATTTTCGAATTAATCTTAGAAAAAACAAAGTTCTCATAATAGAGTAACAAAACGCACATCATTCGAAATTGCTGAATAAAATTCTAACTTAAAAATTAGAGGGCATTTGAGGGTAAAATTTTAGGGACTAATTTAACTGGATTTTGTACACCAGGAGCCACTTTTGGCTTATCTGTAAACGACCTTGCAGAAAAACTTTAAATTGTATATTATTTTTACACTACAAATGTATATACCGTTCGTATCGATATCGATTTTCTCCTGTTCTTTTACAGACTCCTTATCAAAACTTTTTTCAATTTCCTCAGTTGTAAGGTCCACAGAAGATTTTCGCTCCGGCGATTGTGATTCAGAATCGTGCTCGCTGCTACTGATGCTCAGAGTTAGTTTTGAGTTGTTCGCCATGAGAGACTCGTCACTTGACAAATTGATTGTGGATGGACTGTTACACAAATCAATTATGCTCTTCGGCGACAAGATTGAACTATTCAATTCTGGAAAAGGAGCCTTGGAAATATTGGGAAAAAATTCACTTCGAGAAAATCTCGAACGAGGTGTGAACCAGATCTCATTGCTTAAATTCGGCGAACTCGAAATATCCGCAGCAGCTCTAGATGTTTCATTTTCTCTGAACAAATCCAGAGATCTTGATTTTTCCATTTTCTTCTTATCTTCTTTGTACAGACATTTAGGTTTCAAAACATCCCAATCAGGTTTATCTTCATGAAGTTTTGAAGTTGAAGACCACCTCACCATTCCAAAAGGTGACTTACCTTTCTTCAAAGACTGGCGAATAAAAAAATCGATTTCTGCATCCATGTCCGAAAGAAAGCTCTCGCTGACCACAGATTTTTGAGTTTCCGACACAATGTCATTCAACTGTTCATCCACAACCTCTGTAAAAACACTTTCCGTGATTTCCCTAATTTGTTGCTTGGGAACGGTTTTCACAAACTGTGAACTTGATTTCATCAACAAAACATAGAGTTCAGAAATCTCGTAAATACTCTGTTCCAAAATGGATTCCTCCTTTTCCGTTTCCTGAGCTTCGCCAACGTTCAATTTTGCGAGAGACACATTTTCATTTTTCTCACTTTCATCCGAATCGATCTGTATCTTATCTTGCAGAATTTGAGTAATCAAGCTTTTTCTGCGACGATGCTCTTCCTTCAATATTTTTTTCAAAGTTTTATCATCGACACTCGGTGTTGTGGAAAAAAATGATGTATTTTTAGAAGGTGTGGAACAAGTAAACGACTGACTGAAACGTTGTCCGGCACTGTACTGTAAACCACTCGACCCTGAAATTTCCGAATCCACATCTTCTTTATTTACAACGGCTTTATGAGTCAAATCTCTGACATTTTGAGGAGTTTGTACAGACAAGCTCTTGAAACGATTTATCAATCTTTCTATTGCCGGTGTGTCTATTATTCGAAACGACTTTGCTTTGTTATCACACATTCTGAGCACCAAACTGGATTTTCAAATACTCGAAATACTGGAGAATATTAAAACGCGCGAAAATATATTCCAGTATTGCTGCTTACCCTACCCGGAAACGAATGAAATGATTCGCTTTCAGAATTTAATTGAAGAAGTGTGGCGAATCGATTTTGATATCGATTATTCAGTTCGAACTACAATCGAGTTTATTCTGTCCTTTTCTATCATCCCTATCTCTCTTGTATTCACGTGACAAGAGAGATAGAGCAATATGATAGAAAAGGACAGAAGGTCCTATTACACGAAAATCAATGAATCATTTCGATCTATAAAATTTGTAATGCTTTTATATTTCTATAGTAGCCCTTCATAAAACTAGGAAAAAGACCAAAAGGGCCGGATTGGAATTGAAATGTAGACCGGAAAAAATACATTAGACCCTTCCCCCCAATCTCCTTATTAAATAAAACTGGAAACTACCCCTTGAAAAATACTTTGTCATGAATACTCTTTAAACTTGAAGTGGAAAATCAGTGGAACTTCAGTGATTTTCAGTGACTCTTTTCTCACGATTTTAATTAGTGAAAATTTTCTGAGAATCAGTAAAAAGTCACTTATTCTCAATGAATTTTCATTGAATGAAATCTTGAAAAGAGAGAGTCACTGAGAATCAGTGAACTTTTCCACTGATTTAATTTTAGAGAGTATAACAAGAGGAACATGATTATTAATCATTTTTTCAATGTTCAAATTAATTTTTTTTAATTATTTCCAAACTTTCCTTCATTTCTTTTTCATCATATCGGTCCACCGGGATTTTTCGTTATTTCTCACATTACCACGGCCAATAAAGAGACCATAAAAAATTCTTTAAAGATTACTTGTATTATACCGACAGTAAAGTTGAATTACCGTGTAAATAAAACCTTAACAATACATTATGTTTTTTCATTGGTTTGGTGAAAATCTAAGAAAATTATAGTGAAAAATCAGCCATGTTCTGCCTGCGGGAAATTGCGCTTGTGCCAAGAGAAAATTACGCGTGCGCAGTGTGACTTGCACGAGCAGGTATTTAAATCGGGACAAAAGATAGCGACCAAAACATAACATCATCAGGAAATTCTCGCAATTATATTTTATATGAAAGAGACAATTATTTTCTCATTTCTTGAACATCGACCTTATAGTTTTCTAAGCATTCTTCACAAACACGATATCAAAAAAGAATAAGAAATATACATAAATATAAGTTATTGAAAAATTATGTTGAGATTTTGTTAGAGGGTCTAAATTAAAATAAATAAAATACATTTTCGACTCGATGTGAAAATTCTCTAATAAAAATAAAGAAATGTTGGTATACAATCGGTTCAAGGCTTCGAGCAAAAAGTACGTTAAAGTCCATAATTTTTATTTTCTTTTTAAAGCGCATATAAAAACCAGCTCACTTTACATAGGTATAGATACAAATATTGTTTTGTAAAAGTGATACCACAATCTTTTGTCGTTATCCAACATTAAAATATATGTCTTCGTTCTGTAATTATTTGCGTATTTTCTATTTGAAATGAACAGCAATCCCTCTTATCTGTAATCGGTTTAAATAATTTTTTACAGACTTTTTATATTTGCTGTGATCGCAACCAAAAATTACTCAAACCTACTGGAATAAATTCAACACGTGTACTATGCCCAGTTATTGGCTGACGAAGATTTCACATCGATCCGCTCATAACTATAAATTTTCATCAGAAAGCTTCCTTACTAACGTGTCAGATCCACACGCCCAACCAATTAATGCTTTTTATTTTACTACATATTTTCAAACATCAATCACTCTTCCTATTTTACTCTTGTCGTTGGAAATTTATGTTATTAGTATATTACTCACTGTATTTTTCAAATATTTATGACTGTATTCAATGCTTATAACTTGACCCTTCATTCATTAATTACTTGCATATATGATAGTGTTAATTTTGTAATATACTGATGTCAATAATAAGTGACTGAATTTGCGGCATTTTCGTACAATTCAAGGAGAATAAGAAAAATGATAGTTAAGTATAAATAAGAGGGAAAGAGAGATATGGGTCAGAGGATGGACCGGACGGAATATTGATCCAGCTACCTTGCGATAGCTGCCTATGCTTCTGTGCTGTGGTATGCTTCTCTTTATGTTCTGCGGGAAACAGATTCATGTGTAGGTACGTACATTACCTACACTCACACATGACTAATCCGCAATAAATACATGGAAAATCGTCACAATACCATATTTAATCTATAATTATTTACGTCCATTCTTTAATTCGAAATATTTTCAGAACCATCGAGGAAAAACAACTTCTGAAATTGCTAAATGCTCCGGTAGTAATTATAGTAATTCTGAAAAAACAATTTAATTTTCTGAGTTAAATTTTTTAATCCGTCCCTGGGGATAGATGCTGTTGCAGGTTATTTTAACACTGGAGTGTTAAAATAACAGACGGTTCTCACTGTCTCTACAAAATGAAAATTTAGTTTATGCACAAAGAAAAATGGATTTTACCAATCGAGAACTATAAAACAAACTGTTATCTTTATCTTATAGCGTTCAACATTTATAATATTTTTAATGCTTGTCACATATAACAACTCAATTCTTAACACCCATTTTTCTCTCTGTGATCCCGGTGCCAAATTCACATACCAGAGAAACAGTGCGTGCCAAACTTGAATTTGATTTGACAATATTGCTACACAGCGAAATACATAAAAAGCTGACATTTAGTTATTTTTATTATTCTCGGCATTATTCAGTTTTTAGCTTTCTAAGACATCAAGAAAACTCATTCCGGAGTTTTAAAAAAAAACTTAAAAAATTATAATTGTTTTATTTAATTAAAGTGCATAACATATTTCCCGCTTGTTCCTGGATAAAAAATTCGACAAGTTACAAGAAGCCTTAATTTTATTACTCAAGTTTCCACACTATGGGGAAATCAATCAGGAATTCGTGTTTGGTTTGATAAATTGTTAAACTTTTCACCTTAAAATAACCAGCGACAGCTTTTGCCAGAAACTAGATGGTTATTTTGAGTTAAATACCACAAAACATTTCACGAAACGTATCGAGCAAATTAATTCAATTTTATTCACCCGAAATGAGTATAAAGATAAAAAAAATATATAGTTTTTATACTTTTTTTGTAGTTTTGCGGAAAAGATTTCTTAATTTGAAAAAAATTCTATTCAACTTATTTGTGCGGAAATTCACTTTTATGGATGAAAACATCCCTTTCGCACACGTCACTTTAAACACAGTTTTATTATTTCCAGATGGATTCTAAGGCTATTTTTAAATAATGTCTTTTCCCGAAAATCATTTATGTATAAGAAAAACAACATAACATGTTTGAGCTCTCTAAAATTGAATTAGTGGAAGTTCGACTAAAAATCAGAGAAAATCCACTGAAATTCTCAGTAATCGTCACTAAACTACTGAAAATTTCAGTGACTTTTCACTGATTTCCAGTAGATTTTTCACTGATTATCTGAATCATTAAAACGTCACAAATGAAATATTGATAAATGAACAATAGCAATAAGTATAATGTGTCATAATTTCTTATTATCTGAAATTGAAGTAACTTAATAGAAAATTGTGACTGTTGACAAAAAGATTGAAAAGAAAAAAGAGTATTTTTTCCTCAGTTGTCAGAGAGGGTGAGAATAACCGATTCGGTGAACCCGTAGTGTGGAAAGAAGGGTGGAGGTGAGACGGATTGGGACCAGGCGCAACAAGTTAACTATGCTCTCTTTTGCTGCCGCACCCACAGAACACATGACTCTGAACAGTGTAATATTAATTTTACTGGTTTGAACCCATATAAGTACACAAAAAATGAGTGAGCATTTTTGAGGCGTTTATAAAAGTCGTATTTACTCTCACATTATCGAAACTGCAGGTTTCAACTTGAATTTCTCTACATACGAATCCTAAGAACAAGAAGGCGTATATTAACATCGCATGACCTAATTTTACGCTTAAATTTAATATTTTACTGTTAGCAAAAATTGTACTATTGTTTGTACTATTGTACTATGGTTTACTGTGAAAATTAAAACAGTAAAAATAAAATGCAAGTCATAAGACTCTTTTGTTGTTGCAGAGCATTACAGCGTAAGCAGAAGTTTGGAAAACATATTTAGAGACGAAGTTCTCATAAATAAACTGAAGTTTCAAACGTTTACGTAAACGAAAAATCATTTTTGTGTAAAAAGCACGAGACCTAAAATTTGATTGCGCTAAATGGTTCCATTCGATGTCAAAAGAAATACAAAACAGTTTCAACCCCCTATCATATTAGGATCACCCCCCAAAATCACCCCCTAGGTACAAAAAAAAATCATAATTTCCTTAACTTCGAGACCTAGAATTTTATTCTTCTAAATAGTTTCATTCGATGGGAAAATAAACACACCTCAACCTCCTACCACAGTAGGATTACCCCCAAAATCATCCCCTAAGTATAAAAAAATCATTGTAATTCCCCTAAATCGCGACCTAAAATTTTATTCTTTTAAATGGTTCCATTTAATGTTGGAAGAGGCTAAAAAAAGTGTGATCCACCTAAACCTCTAGGTTCACCGTCAAAATCAACCCCTAAGGACAAAAAATTTATTTTGAGGGTGAATCCAGAGGGTTAGGTGGACGAAACTATTTGAGGCTTCTTTGGACATTAAATGAACATATTTGAAACGAACAAATTTTAGGTCTCGAAGTTTGGAGATTTTTAAAGATTTTTTTGTGCTTAGGGGTTGATTTTAAGGGTGATCATAGAAGTTTAGGTGGATGAAACTTTTTTATCCTCTTTCATCAGTAAATGGAATCATTTAAAAGAATAAAATTTTAGATCTCGAAGTTAGGGGATTTATAATGATTTTTTTGTGCTTAGGGGTTGATTTTGGGGGTAATCCTAGTGTAGTAGGGGGTTGAAACTGTTTTATGTTTCTTTTCACATCAAATGGAACCATTTAGCGCAATCAAATTTTAGGTCTCGTGCTTTTTACACAAAAATGATTTTTCGTTTACGTAAACGTTTAAAACTTCAGATTCATCACACTTAAGATCAGATACCACTTAAGTTCTAAATTCAGAGACAATTTTTGATCAAAGACGTCAGTGTAAGTTTCACATCTACGCTTTCTATTCTAGAATTTATTTCATTGAGTCTGGCACCCGTCAGACATCGCATCAGTTTCACTTATCAGTAATATAAGATGACATTTTAATTTTCTCAAAGCGTCTCTGGTCTTAATGCTCAAATTCCCCTCAAGACAATTTCGCTGCCCGCTCGAAATTCTTTGAGTAACAATGCATATATATTTATAGTACATGCAATAAATATTCTACATACAATACATATAGTACAATATATACATGAATTTATAAATAATAAATGTTACTAATAGCAGAATTAAGATTTCTTTCCCAGTGTTCTTTTCACTTGCGAAGCACCGTTTAAATCCGTGAGTGAGGGACGACACTTAGTAGACTTCCTTCCCTTGTCAGAATGGGATGCCTATAACCGGGTAGAAGATCTTCAGAATGACTTTACTCAAGAAATTCTGTATTACTCTAAACCTCAGGTCTAGATAAAACTGTACCACTGAACGGTTATTGGATGCCATGCATTGTCTAACTAATCATCGTACTACTAACGAGCATATACTTCTATACTCGATCCATTCATAACAACTGGGCTAAATTTAAAGCTGACGGTGGTTGATGCTCGTTTACAGATGTCATTGACCTCTTTCAAGTCCTCTACCCTTCTATCTGTAAGTCGTGTACCGGGACACTGCACCAGCTGTTTCACACTTTAAAAATTTATCATGGTCAACACTTTATAGCTGTGAGAGTATTGCTTCTGATTATAAACGTAACAAAATAGTTCCTGAAAAAGTAGTGGGCTGCGCAAAATATGGCCACGGTGACACGTGAAAAAAAAAAAAGAAAGGAAACCCAAGTCTAATTATCAACTATATATTTATTATAATAATTAAAGAGAGGCCTTTACGATACTTAAAGTTCCTGTACTTAAAGTACTGTAGTTCCGCTGACACGTTTCGGTCAAGATCTTAACCTTTACTATAATATGTGAATTTCATTAGAGAAACACAGTAAAAACAAGGTAAATTTTGTTGCAGGTAAAATTAGAATGGCATTTAATTTACCTTGATTGTGATTAAAATATCACTCGAACGTATAGAATTCATTTTTGAAACAATTCAGGGTTGGGTACATTGGAATAAAATGTACTTTTAAGTTTAAGTTTTTTTACTGTGAAATCCAGGCGACTTTACATCTCTTTTTAAAATCAAATTTTTCTTTGTGAGTTTAGAAGAAAAAATAAGTTAAAGAGCGCCCGCTCCCCTTTTATTTTCAACCATATCCTTTGACCTCGAACTGCGTCTTCGTCCCCAAAACTCAACACACAAAAGATGTATGTATATACATATGTAACTATATATCCACAAACTCCCAGCCACAAGAAACCCTCACACCAATGAAGAATTGGGCGGAGTGTGATATACCCCAATAAATATGTTTTTCTTTCCCCTACTTTAGGTCATATAGTCATATAGTTCAAATGCGAAGTTGCATATGGACATTTCACGAAATTTGTACATCCGTCGTTTTTAGGGTAATTTATACGTGTGTAAAATACAAGTTACTGTTCACGAAATTTTTGGAATTCAATATTAATCGCTATTTATTTTGTTATACCATAAATACTTGATGGATAAGTAGGTCAATATTGATAAATAATCAGAGACTCTGAACTAAAAATTTTTCCGAGGAAAAATTCATTGGAGGAACAATGATTTTTCATATTTATAATCGATTCAAAATCAATGGCTCATCAAGAGATTTTCAAAAATATGTTGAAAACTCCGCAGATTAAAAACAAATAGTTTTGCTCCCTATTATGTCGTATAATATTTTTGAATAACACTGAAACGTGGAATTGTATCCTCAATGGAGAACCGCCCATTATTTATTATAAAGTGCAATAAAACTTATGAATAACTAATCTGACAATATATTAACGTTAATATTTTCCTCTCAAAACTTCTGCAAAGTTTCTCAACTTGAAATTAAAATAACTTTCTATTTGGAAAATGTTGTTCTGTTTACACGAAAATATCAAGGACAAGTAACCTAGTTTCATTGACCTAATATGGATGTTTCTACTCTTTCATTTATTAAAAATCATCTTAATTTTTTTTGTTAAAGTGTAAAATGAAAACTCTACGCAGACGCGATGATATCGATCTTAACTGAGAGTAGCGTTGTAAAATGAAGAACACCAGATTCATACCCTAGTCGACCATCGGGGGTCGACCCGATTAGAACTTGGACGAAAAGTCGGATCAAAATTTTTTAAATTCTGCTTCTTGAAAATCAAGACTCACAATAATATTTTTAAAATCACTGAACAATTATCGCCCCAAAGTTTCTCTTACAAAATATTTCCAATTTTTATTTCACCAAAGGATCAGTAAATCTAATTAGTATTTTATATAGTAAAAGTCTAACAATGAGCAAAATGAAATTTAAAATAATAAACTTCTTTGATATTTATGATGAAAATTCATGACGAAAAATTAAGATCTAGCCTCTTATACACAAAGAAGAAGATGTATAATAAGTAAATTTTCATTCAAGAGGCAAAGATGACTTAATTTTTAGGAGTTGTCTCCAACAATGGACATTTTATTAATAATAATCTCCTATTTTCCTCTTTGTCTTTAAAAAATTTGCTTGCCTAAAGGCGCAAGTTTCTTGAGTAGAAGATTATCAAGAATGAACCTAAATTATTGTACTTTTAATTATAGCGACCTTATTTCGATATTCGTTGCATACTAAATAAGTGAATATATATGTAGCGATTATTATACAAGGTACCCGGCAAGGTGATATGCAAATTTCATCGATTTGTCGTATCTAAATCTAAATATGGGTATCGTGCAGTGAAAAGTTCTGATAAGAAATGCATACGTGCAGCCGAGAAACACGTTAGCTACTTAAAGTAGCGATCATAAGCTAAATTGTAACGCAAAGAAGATTGTATAACAGGTGTGATGTAAGGTAGTATTTTCACAAAAAAAAAGGTTCCAACAAAAAACAGTTCATTCGAGCTTTTAACGAGTTTGTATGCTTTTATATAAATATATCACTGGAGTGAAATTATTGACTTAATCAAGGATCCAAGATGACGCTGCCCTATATTTCAGAAGTGGAACAGCTGATTCTGGTGATTTAGTTACAATGAAAATAATTAAGGATGTTGAATCCAAGTTCCAACTTCAAAATTCTATCTCCATTTTACTCAACGAATATCAGGAATGTAAATTTTTTCGCTCTGTATGCAACCTTCTGTTTGACAAATAATGACCACTACAGAGCAAAAAAATATCTGTTTATAATATTTGTTGAGTAAAGTGAAGAAACCGAATTTTGTTAAAACTCTGATGCAACGCCTTCAAAATTTTAAATTCAAACGTATAATATTGTATTATTAAAAGTTGGAAGCATTCAAAGAATCCTAAGAAATTAATATTTCAAAATAAAGCAATAATTTCCAAACGAAAATTTGAAAAAGTAACATTGAAATGAAACAATTTTGAATTGAAAAGATTAGAAAACAAAATAGTAATGAAATTTCCTCAAGTATTAAAGTGTCTAATTTGAAATACTACAATTATTTTCAATAAAACTTGTACATTCTACGGCCACGTGGTTTAAAAAGAATTCACTGGCATTTTTCCGGGTTGTTGGCGATCTCAATAAATTCTCGGTCCAGTGGAATGACTTTTACGATATATCATATATTATACTAATGAGAAGAATTACTCATATTGGCATTACATTAAAAAAACGCGGAGGATGACACGAACTTTTGGACACTTTAAGGTCGCTTTTCTTCCGGCAAACGGAAAAAAAGGTAAACATTTGGATAATGATGACAACAGCAATTATTGTTGATGAAACTCCTCATTTTTTTTGTGAGAATAAAAGGATTGCGTGTTGAGGAGAAGTGGACCGACGAAACACGAATTCATGAACGTTCGTCGAGCCAAATGTAGTTGGCTGAACGGCCAAATGAGTTTGTTTGTGTCTATTATTACACTCCAGCCAGCCGTGAGCCATGTGAGCCACGAGGACTACGAATCATGAGCTACAAATCCGTTGTAAATGTCTCAGTCACTCAGAGAAAATTGCGGTAACGCCAAATTTACTTAAAGTAACTAGTGCTCCAGTCATTGCAAATACATTTCGACTAAAAAAATGCAAAAACGTAAATTCCATCTACAGTTGACAAAACTTTCATATTTCATTTTCAAACCTCGAAGCATTCAATGACGAAGCATTTAGGTATTTCGGTTTAACGTTTAACAGTACATATGTACATTTCTTCTATACTTCTGACAAATTTTAACAGGTTTCCTATTTCCTATAGTTAGCTACTTTCCCTGATTTCA
Organism: Synergus coniferae; assembly: GCA_032164275.1. Classification (NCBI taxonomy): domain Eukaryota; kingdom Metazoa; phylum Arthropoda; class Insecta; order Hymenoptera; family Cynipidae; genus Synergus; species Synergus coniferae. The sequence goes on from JAUEJJ010000046.1 coordinate 4,257,726, forward strand.
TGATTACATAGATTAAAACGTCTAGTGGAATTTATAGGTATTTTGTATGCAAAAGATTTGCTATGTTAAATTTGGAAGAGATTAAGGTATCACGTTATATTCTCGAAGAGCAGAAACGAGGTCAAAATTCAAGAACATTTTCACTCAGCTATTGAATAAAAAATGTTTACTATTCTACAAGACACATATTTCAAAGAATTTTGGTATTTCATTAGAAGATCTTTTAAAATTAGCCGTGCGTGTTGCCACGAATTTTCATTTGTTAAGAATTTTTACTTGATGAATAACGTACAAAATCCATTGGGAAAGATTAAAAAAGTTCATTAGTTTGATGTGACAACATGAGGAGGTAAAAAGTAACGTTACATTTAGAATTCTCTTTGAATAATTCAATTGACCTTTTATGAATATAAAGCGGAAGAATCAACGATTCCGCAATATGTATTAATTTATTCAGTTCTGGCCATTGACTCCAACAACATACATTCTACGTTTGTTACTTTTCTTTTTACAAATCAATTGTAGTGGCTCATGCTTCAAGAGGAAATATAAGACAATAAAAAAAAATAATAATAATGACCTCTAATTTAAATATCTTTTTTGGCGGCACTTCCGGGGATTCAAAGGAATTTAAAATGAGTGATTTCTCGTTCTTCTGCTACAAATAGCGGGATTGAAAACAAATTCTGGGGAAAAATATGAATGTAGAAAGAAAAATATAAGTTATACGACAAAATGTTTGGAAAATAGGATTAACTCTAGATCTTTCACCAACCATCAGAGCGGCGCCACCAGTACGAATACTTTATTAAGAATTTGGCCGGAGTGCCAACAATTAAAAGTAATAAAATAAATAACGCAAATACGCTCAAATTATTGTACGGAAATCTCTGTTAATAGAATATACTTTACTAATGAATAATTCCATTTTGTAATGAAGATAAACGACGATAAAAATGCTCTAAAAACTTGCGCCATAAAATAAAACACAATTTGGTGTTTCTGAATCTGTGAATATTTTGAAAATAGGGTAGAATTTATGTGAACGAAATATTGTACTAGAAGTTTTGAATTCTGTTTGAACGTTCAAATGAACGAAATATTTTTTCCCATTTCTACTATATCCAGGAATATTGTCACAAGTAAAAATAACAATAGACATTACAAATTTATTCCATACAGAATTATTTTCAATGCAAATGAATCAATATTTTAAAACTGTTTCTAGTTTAAAATACAATCAATACAAAAATTCATTTAATTAAACGTTCAGACCTTTTCAGTCGTAACGAAAATTACTAATTCACTTTAGCAAAACTTACTAATTATATACCCTTACTAAATGATTTAGTTAAGTAATTAATAGTAAAGATACTTACAAAAGTGAATTAGACGAAGGACACTATTTCATTAGTAACTTTTTACTAATTCAGACTGAGAAAGTGGGTAGTAGAAATCCTGTGAACTATTCGGAATATATATTTAATTCTACTCACGAATTCAATTTCAATGGAAACCTCACTTAGAATGATGTGTAATAAACCAGAATTTATGCGGAATGAGTAGTGGAATCATTTGAAATGAACTTAAATCGGGTAACGAATTCACATGGAATTGAAAGTTAATCTAGAAAATTCAGTAAGAATTACGTGGATTTAATTGGAACCATATTTAATTAGCAGCGAAATCATTTGGAATAAATAATTGTCAAAATTGAAATTTTGGACTCGGTGTATAAACATTCATTTATTAAAGAGACTGATTCAAAAAGTCTGATTCCGAATTAAAAAGTTCAACACCCAAACAGAATTCTTAAAAATTTCGATTTAAAAAACCCGTCTTCAATTAAGCATCTGTTTCTTTTTAAAACTAGAACACACCCCTGAAGTGTAAACCGAGAGTTTCTGAACACCCTGTATTGTGTGTTGCAAGAAAAGAGTAAACATACAAACTATGTATATTTTTTTTTCATTGCAGCAAAGCTTTGGTTCCTTTTAATTCTATGTTTGTATAACAATAAAGTATATATCTTCTTTTTATCATATACTCATATCATTCAACTACCTTGACCTAACCTAACTACACTTCTAATGCGCTGTCAAGAAGAAAGCGAATTGAAAAATACATATAAAATAATTAAATTTTTATGTATCATAAAGGCATTTTTAGTTCAGTGTAAAACTAATTTTACCTACTCATTCTTACACTGAATTAGTAAAAAAAAAACACTACATTTTCATTGTCTGATGTTAATCAACGTCCGGCTAATTAGGTATATCAGTAAATTCGTTACTGCTATTAAAATTTGGAATTTTTGTTAATTATTCAAAATTTAGGTTTTACATAAACTGCTAAAATGTTTTTTACTAATTTTAGAGAACCTAGACAAAAGACGGCGAAGGTGAACAAGGCAGAATTGAGTCAAGAAGAAGAAAAATAATCAGTATGCAATAGAGTGGTAATAGAGACAGTGTTGGTTGTAACTGTTGTAAGCAACAATGAGGTTAGAATTTCACTAAACTATTTTTCACAGAATTTAAGCTTAACATGAAAGAAAACCATCAAGGTCTTCACCTTAGGAAATGCAGATTTTTCCACGACATATGCTTACTAACTGTTGACAATTGACGTGAATAAAGAAGAGAAAAAAAACTAGCAAAAGAACCATGACTCGTCGGGTCGACAGGTCGATAGCAATGGCGCCGCAGCCCTACGTGTAGAAAATCAATCCATAATATCTTGTCATTAATCCCTACATTTCGAGCACTAATCTTTCCTATACGAGAAAATATTAAACTTTTTTTTCGTTCGATCGATTAGCAATAGGCAGCAATAGGTATAATTTGAAGAAAGAGCAAGGCAAATGGGATGTACGGAATCTGTAGCAGGGTTGAGAACGTCCACGAGAAAGGGAGATGGTTTTCATTTTCAGTGATATCATCAATCAGCAGCTAGAAATTAGAATTTTCAATTTCATATGACTGAAAATAAGAATTGTATGGTTCACTTTCACACTGGATTTTCTAATCCTCTAATAATTGATAATGTCAACGTTTCTGAATTCCCTTAATCATATTTGAACATTTTGCAGCGGTCTTGCTGAAGAAGATTTAATAATTTAAATCTACATCGTCATATTCATATTTTAAATTGTGACACTTAAAAAATTATATGGAATGGATTTGCAAAAACTGCAGAATCTTTGACAAAAAGATTGCTTTTCCGAGTTCCAACTTTGAGTATGGCAAGATAGAGGTATAGATTTATACAGCAACTTTTGTAATTTACTTTTTATGAAGTGTCTAAACGACCGAATAGACGGATGATTAATCCCTAATTCCCTATGTATTTCGTCGTAGGCGAATTGTACTTTCTATTACATACATGATAGAATATCTCGAGTTATAACTACTCAGCCCTGATCTATTGTCAGTTACTCGAGTAACTGTCGTACCGACAGAGGAGAGGAAAAGAGAAAGAAACTCTCTGGGTCGACGAAAAGAGCTTGTAAAAAAAATAATAAAACGAGCTGAAAAGTAGAATGAGAAAGTGGAAGAATGAGAAAAAGGTAAGGAAGGATTGTTCCTTACTTTTGATGACACGTTCCGTCGTGGAGAGTTTCTGGGAATTATTCGAGGTCATGCTGGCACAGGTGGATGGGTAGTTAATGACGGGAGGCGTCGTGCTCTGTCACACTTTCGCCGAGTATGTCACTCTATCACTGTCGCACACAAGGGTTGTGGAGGGCGGTGGAAAAAGGAGACACCTTCTCGGGGGAGGGCGGTGTTTCCTTTTGCACTAGGATATAACACGTATCAGACCCGCAGACGACGGTCCGGATTATCGCTTCACAGTGCTGCACATCAGGGGCCGCGGGATACTCTCGGATCTTCGGGAAAACAACACCCTCCTCCGCCACCACCACCACCACCTCCTCCTCCACCTCCGCTGCCGTCGACACCGCCGTTGATGCCTTCCTTCCTCCTCTTTCGCGGTCTCGCTCGTCTCTTCCACCGCTCTTGAATTCCGAAATCTGTCTTCCCTGTCGTGCGCAGGGTATGAGAGCACACTCGCGAGTGCTGACAATGAGTGCTGTTTTTACTGATTACTGATCAACTCAGCCTGCGAGCACACGACACACAGTCACACAGATGGCAACTAGCCTTCTGGGCAAGTTGAACAAGATGTACGATAAAAGCACTGCGTTACGGAGTTACACTACGAGGCACCGCGACACGACACAACACGAAACCTATAAGATAAGACCCCACCGCTAAAATTCTACTAGCTGCTAAAATTCGCAGCTCTCACACTGACACTGACGGTTCTGAGACGGACTGCGGTGCGCATCTTCCACGCGCACCGATCATTCGAGGTTTCTCCCATTTCGAAAATTTGGGGGTCTGAGCGACATCAAGCGGCAAACATGGTAACGAAATTTATTCTCGGTCGATAAGAATAGTAACCCACGGTCGATAAGTGTGGTAACCTATAGATCCTTGTTATTAAAACCAAATTTGAAAATTTGTATAGTCGCCCAAAGTCGCCTCTACTCTGCCTCTACTTTTCTAGTTTTAATTGGCGTTAATTGCTAAAATGCAAATGAAAAACGGTACTCAAAATATCATATTATTAAATTAGCTGGAGCATTTATTCATTTATCAGCTCCTATTGTTGAAAAGACTTCCTCTGGAATCTCATATTCTTTTTTTTTTAGTGCCATTTACTGTCACTTACTATCAAATTTTTATTTTAAGAAAAAAGGCAAGTCTTATTTCCACTTTTATCTCAATGGCATCTTTACAAAAATACTTTACGGATGTACTCGATTTAGAGAATCAAATTAAATATCTGAATGATTGTGCCCAGATTAATGATAAACGTGATTACATTGCAGCTCGAAAAATTCAGGTTAGCTTATCTAAATTAATAAAATTAAAATAAATATTATATATTTCTTAATTATAAAATTCAACACGAGAATCCACGAAATACGAACCCCAAATTTTCGCAACACGATGATTTTTTCTGAAACAAAAATGTCTTGCTTAAAATATTTATTCACGTTGTCTTTTGTAGGCTTGGTACCGAGGAATTATTACTAGAAATCACATAAGAAATCTTCACACCATGGCGATAATTATACAACGTCATTGGCGTGGCTATCGTTGCAGAATTTATGCAAAACAGTATTTAATACGAAGAGTTAAAGAAATGTGGAATTTTCATTATAACTGCTCAGCAATTTTGATTCAGTCGACCTGGCGTGGTTACTGGGTGAGAAACAATATCGTAAACATCAAAAAAATTAAAGAATGGTGCCAGAACGTAAAAGATAAAAACGATGAAATGATAAATTGTATGAGAAAGTACGTTCGTTTTATTTAATTATTTAATTATTTAAATATATTTATTTTAAAAATAGTTACTTAAATATTTTTAAATAATAATGATTTTTTTACTTATAGCTTCAGACAATCAAAGATAACAGATATTGAAAGCACAAAAGAAGAAGAATCATTTCTTTGGATTCTTTTTATTTTGTTTAAGGTAAATACGTATATAAAACTAATTTAACAAATTTTATACTATTGATTAATAATAATAATAATAATGATATGTATTACGTTTTTTTATAGTTGCATTATTTATTGAGGACTAAACGTACACCTGGAGTTATAACCAAACTTGATAGTAATCACTTCACTCTTATTGAAAAAATGATTCGATGCTTCGAATACAAATTATTTAAAACTAAAAAAAACTTAAAGATTCTGAATAGAAATAATAAATGTTGAGAAAAATTTAATCAATGTGAAAAAGCTCAGAACTCTGAATAGATTATTGTCATAATAGTAATTTTCAAAAGATCCACAATAGACCTACCACATCAGTACTCACTAAACTACAAATTTCGAACAATTGCATCATCTTGCTAAAATTATCCGAAATTAAAATCAGCAGATGTTCAATTGAAGAGTTATACCACTTAAAGTATATTGCAATATTAGATGATATAAATAAGTAATCACAAATTCTAAAGTATCTTTCTAACGTACGCAACTCTCTTTTACTTACAGATATATCTGCAAAATTAATGATTTTTAAAATGATGGATTGACAGCAACTTTGATTAATTATGTACGCTACATATCACCGTCAAATTTACATTAATATTCAACACTTGGGGTAAGAGAGCTTATAGCATGCGTGCAGAAATGATGTGTGAAACATTGAAGGGTGTTAGTTAAATGTAATACTCTCAGAATGATAGACTTCTTTGAAAATCCTTACTACCGGTTGAATAAAATTCTACTATCCCTTACCGGACAATGGCCATTTCAATCAAAAATAGAAGCCCGTGTTACATTTGGTATCATGATGATCTTTTCGTTAACTCAACTATATTTACAGGTCTCTAATAATTATAAAGAATATTTTATTAAAATGATTAAACAAGAGTTGTTCAAAACCAGTGTTTGAAAAATTGCTCACTCATCATACAAAACTTAATTTAAACCTTTTTTTAAAGTGATTAATCTGATGTTTGTTTATTTATTTAAAGATTACTTCCGCGATTAATTATTGGCCAGATATGGATATGTTTGTTGAGAGCGCTTCACCAGTCATAATTGCAGCACTATGTACCGCAAAAATAAGCAACTGCATGATAAATACAAAAAAGGTTTGTACTTACCGAAAATATGTTGAAAATATTTACTATATAAATATGGATTCGATGTCACAGACATTTTTGCATATTTTCAACGATTTACCCATATTTCTAACGAACATACATATGAAGACATGAGAGTGACAACTCGATGGTAAGAACCAAAAGTGAAATTTTTCAAGACGAAGAAAAACTGTTATTCTTGATTGGCTTTTGCATAGAAAATTATGACAAAATAACAATACATTTGTGTTTATTATGAGGTGTAATCTTCCACACCTAACATTTTTAAAAATATAATTCCACATGTAAGGGAGAAAAAACGAAGTGGTCCTTACTGAGCTGTCATTCTTATTATGTCTTTATGTAAACATTGAAATTTCAGATGAAAAATCTTTTGATAAGAATGCAAAGTCACTGGGAGGCTTTGGACGGCACTTCAGAGATTGCGATTTTAAAAGATTATGCCAATGACAGTAAAAGTATGACATTGCTTTATAGTAGTGAGTATTTTTAAACTTAGCTGTTATTAAAATTAATGATACAATTATTAAAAAATACTCGTTATACAATATGTTAATGTGTTGCAGGATTCTTGTACACTGCGCTCTCAATTTTTATGCTGGTACCAACACTTCAATCAATTTCAGAAAAAGCCTTATCGGGTCACAATCAAACATACCCGTTGTTATTTCCAGTTGATAATATTGTTAACGTGGAAAAATATCACAGTATTCTCCTAATGCATTCGTACATTAGCACATTTTACTTCATAACGATTTTGATATCTGCTGATACCATGTTTATAACTTACGTAACACATGGATGTGGGATATTTGCTGTGCTAGGGTAAATAGAGTAAATAACAGTGATACTGTAATCCTTAAAGTTACATTAAATATAAAGGTATTAACCTTTATATCAAATTGTTTTAATAATGATAGGGATCAACTGCGAAATTTATCACCAGAAAGCATTGAGGATGCTGAGGAGTTATATACTGATTCAACCGACAGGGTTCACAACAACATTATGCGTTATATTCAAAACCACGTCGAAGCACTAGAGTTTGTATTTTTCATATTTTTTCAATGAAATTTTAATCAAGAAATTTTTCACTTATAATCAGAAGTTCAATTTAACGTTCATTGAGGTTTCTTTTTCACAAAATAAACCATGTTGTCTGGGTCTCATATTTCTATTATGATTGGTTAAATCTCACACTGAGATAAAAAGTTTTAATTAATATTAATTGACGTAAGGAAGTTTTTGGAATTACTGCCTTATAACTTGATTTCTGTTTTATTGATTTTATATTCTATCATGACACCTAAGTTTTGCAGAACTTTTGGAATCTGCTTATTCAACAACTTTCTTCTTCCAAATGGGAATTAATATACTCGGTATGAGTGTCACAGGAGTTCAGGTAACGAAATTAGATCTTCATCTTTATATCAGTTATCACATTACCTATTTTCGTGAAGAAAACCTTGGCCCCCAAATCAAATCAAAATTCAGGAGAAATTCAAAGGAATTCAAAGGAATTTTAAACGATTGAAAAGAAGTCAAAAGAACCATTTTATGTGATTTTAAGGATTTCCAAGAAATTTTAAATGTTTTTAAAGGATTTGAAGCAATTAAAAAAAAAAAAAAACTCAGAAGAGTTTAACGATTTTCAAGAAATTTTAGAAAATTGCAAGCATTTTAAGATCTTTTAATCGATTTAAAGAATTTCAAGGGATTTAATTTTTTTAAGGATAGGCGAATAGGTAACAATCTGTGATGACTGTTATATTTACTTACTTTGTTTAAAGTAAAGCATTTTTCCCTTAGTCTTTAGAAAAATGTACATAAACATTATGTTTACAGATTGTAATGAATTTAGATAATCCCGATCAAGTAATGAGATGTTTATCAAGCGGACTAGGTCAAATACTGCATATATATATGAACAGCCTACCATGTCAACGTTTAATGGATCACAGTACTAGCATTCGTGAAGCTTTGTTGGTATATTTTTATTTAATTTAAAATATTTTAATTTATAGTTTTATATATTAAAACTCTATTTTTTCAATAGGTACTCCTCCAAATGGTACTGTTTTCCGCTAAAATCGAGACCATTAGTGAAAGTAGTTTTAATGAGAGCCGTCATCCCTTCCCAAATAACTGCAGGAAAATTATATGTAATGTCTATGGAAAGCTTTAGTACTGTAAGTATATTCTTTCTATTCTATTTCTTGAATTAAATATGCAATATTAAATATGATTATATAAAACAAATAAATTGTTAAAGGTAATGAAGACTTCTATGTCTTACTTCACTGTCTTGTCATCTGTGCGGTAGATGCTACATTTAAAAGATACAAAAAATAAATTAAAATTTGAAAGTTTCTGCATCTTTTAAAACTGAGTAATGTATATAATATTATAAATTATAATGTATACAATATTATAATATGTTATATTTCTGATTTTACAGTTTCCCTTTAATATTTCGTGATATATGAAGCTGTATGATGTATAATATGTAATTAATTTTAAAAATGTTAAAAAGCTCTATGTTAAATTTTCTCGTACTGGTAGTATTTTCCATAAAAGAACATAATAGAAGTAACAAAAAAAAAAAAAACATACTTTCCATTAGTCTTTCGAAAATCACGTTATAGGTACAAAGTGAAATAGTTAAAATATTTGCAAATTTTGTTTACATCATGAGTGTAAAACACGTTTATTTTCTCTCTCACTTTCTCTTTCTCTCATCGCTTATGTATAAAATGTGATATATATATATATGTATATGTATATATATATATCATATATATATTTTATTTATACATACACCTATGCATACAGCGAAGAAAAAACTTACGAATAAAGTATACTGATGAAAGTTAAAAAATATTCCACTCACACACTCCACGAGTTCAATAAAAACTATTTGTTTTCTTACGATCACGAAATTGAAAGCGTTTTCAAGAGAGATAATTATATTACATAGAGATTGCATCCAAATGAATTGTCAAAACTTTGATTGAATATAATTACGTAAAAAAATTTGACAAAATCTCAAGTAATTGAGAAATAAATAACACATCAGCAAATTGATTGACATATTGCAGTTCATAAATTACAAGTCAGCGATTGAAACTTTGGTGCTTAACGCGTCACACACCAAAAATACACCACTCACGCAGCACATTATAATATTCTATAATATATACATTAAGTGCAAATGTTGGACATTCCTTATATGGTGAAATTTTTGTCTTTTCATCAATCAGTGTGTTACGTAGCAAAATCAAAGTCAATCGATCTTTTTTAGATTATTGAATTTAAAAAAGAAATTAATACAAAACTCCATCATAACATTGGCAGACACTATTTTTCAACAGAAAGCTAAAAAATGACAGGAGTTTGAAGCAAATTATTCATTTTTCAAATGTATTTTCAAGGTTGTGCTTTAGAATAATTCTATGTAGGTATATTTCTAAAATTTCAGGGATTATTTCATTACATAAGTTGTAATTTTTTAATTTTCAACTTATCATGAATTACTTTTTATATTTCATTAGACTTTTATGTATTACTTTTTTCTAAGTTTTTTTGTGATGATTAAAGAACAAAACTCAGTCTCTTTATTCATTTTTTTGAAAAGTTAAAAGGTTGATGTCGAAGATTTGCTCAAAAACTTAATATTTTCGTTTACAAATTTGAATTCTCCAGCAATAAACCCAACCAAAAGAACCCTAAATGGCTATTATGTTATACTGAGATCATTAAAATTGGGCCAACTTTACAGACATCTATGTGTATATCTTTGATCACTTTTGATGATGTAAATAAAAAGACTTAGCATTAAAAATAATATTCTTCATGATTTCGGAACAATTACACTAACAACAGAACTCTGAAAGTTATTCTAAACTTTTATTTGACTGTTTTAATTCACTGCATTAGTGAATATGAATACGTTATAAATTACACTAAACGTCATACACACGCATTGGCCGATGAAAAGTCACAAATCTTATATACCTATAATACACCCGTATTTGACTACGTTTGAATTGATTTATTCGTATTTACAAAATTTAATTATTTACAAAATCTGCTTTCCGCAGAATAATTTTTTCTGGTATTACAGACTGTTCACCTTTATCTCTACAATTTAATAATGATTACAGCACTTTACATTCTTTTAATTCTTCAACTTTTCATTTTTTAATATAATTTTTCTTCTGCAAAGCGTAAGTGCGTTTTTAATTATTTCGAGAACTTTAGGCCAGTGCATCTGCATTCTGTTTAGTGTACAAATCAAGGCATGGATTTACATATAACGGTTAAATACCAAAGTAAAACAAAGTGCAAATATAATTTTTGAAATTGCAAATTAAATTAGGCAGTATCTATTCATATCAAAAAATGCGGCTATTTGCTCAGAGAATCGTCCTGTGTCTAAATCTCTAAGATTTAAGATTATCTCTCGTGAAGAATTGAAAAATGTACCCTACCTATTTTTTGATGAATATTTGCTAAATAATATCATTTTGTTTTATACCTAATATAATTAAGATCGCGTATAACGAAAACTCATTCCCTTACTTGTAAATCCATGTTGAACCTAAACAAAGCTGAAATTTAATAAACGTGCAAAAGCCACACAACAGCTCTGTTAAAATAATTTTTTTAGTCCTAACTTTAATCTTTCCTGAGCTGGATTTACTTTGATTTTTAATTGTTGTATAAGATCGTAAATTTTGAGAGAAGGTCCAACCTTAAAGCCAGTTAAATCTATAATTTGATCCTTCGTGAGCGTCAGGAGAGACTTCCCGTCCACTTTGCGTTTGCTAAAGTTGTCACAGTACGTTGAACAGTCGTTAACACGAAGGAATTGAGCCACATCGGAAACATTCCATTCCGACGGTACCAAATTGCCAGCCTCAGAAGACTTTTGGAAACCATCCGCTAGCCTTGGAATGTATTTTCCACTCGTTGCCGTAACCTGAAGAACAAATTAAATAAAAACATAAATATGAAACCAAAGATCTTCTATATAATTAATGTTATAAATTTAAATTTCACTTCCGTAAAATAAGTATTAATTATTAAAATTGAAGCTTACATTCATATACGAAGTCGGAGTTGGTTCCTTTGAAGATTGCGGGTTTTGAAGGGCCCGAGTTTCATTTAAGGTTTGACCTTGACAACTCGTAGGACTGGGAAGAGTTTGATCTGGACCAGCAGGTTCTTCAGCAGGCTCGGGTTCTCGGCTCGCTTGCTCAGGTAGACTTTCCAACTCATGTTCTCGTTCTATTTTAGTTCCTTGAGCCGGTCCAAATTCTCGGTCACGTTCACGATCTCTTTCTCTTTCTCTATCCCTCTCCCGAGTAGGATTGATACGTTCGCTGTGCCGAGGAAGAATTATCCTTCCGCACAGCAGCTTCCCACTTCGCTTCATTCTTCGCTTAGATTTACGTTTAAGGCCTCTTGGTGATTTCACTACGCAAAAGGAAGAAAAATCGATCAGTTATATAAATCATATATAAAAAATAGCATAAATGTTCTTAAATTAAGACAATCTGTAAGTACTATTTACCTGTAGGACTAGTGTTTTTATTAAGAACCCTTGGCCCTTCTAACTTGTGATCGACGAGATCACACCACCCGACAGGATAAATATCAGGACTTTGACAATCCAGCCACTGATCATATTCATCCTCCCATCCATCAAAGTGCACCCTTAGTAGCCTCCCTATGACTCTAGTAATTGTAGCTACACAAACTAATCTAGGATCCATCAAATCAGCAGCCTCGAGTCTCATTCCTTCAATAAATCCGTGTTGCGGTACCTCCTATAAATATAAATAAAACGATTTGTTAAATTGATGGGAAATATGCGATTATTTATCTTCTAGAATTTTTACTTGCACCTTATACAATATTCACCTCGACTTTTATAAACTACTACCAACCTGATTAAATAGATGCACAGGCGCAGGTACGGTGTTAGTTTCAGTCAAGTACGAATCCCAAGCAAATGTCGTAGGATCGTATCCCTTGGGCGGAGTGAGCGGCAAGCCATGTTGGGCACAAAAGCCAATGGGAAAGATGCAAGGAGAGCAGGAGTGATAACAAAACCAATCAGCTCCGCTGGAATCTTCGTCGTAACTATCGATACGAATCATGATAAAGTCCTTCCTTAAAACTCGCATCACAGTTGCGGCACATATTGCAGAAAGATTAAGTGGATCGATCGCCTCCAGTTTCATTCCTTCTTGAAATTTGTTTCCTGGCATCATGTGATGATTCTTTGGCACATAGAATAAGTCCTCTTTCGCATCGTCATTCGAAAACTGCTTCTTTGAAATTCGTTCCAAATACGCCGGATAAGCATCCAACGTCTGACCAATTTTCCTCGCCCATCCAACAGGATGAATCAAAGGCGAGTCTTCGTGACACCAGAATCCATTATCCTCGGGTGGCGAGTCGTAATATCTTACATGCAATCGTTTTCCTATAATTTTCTGAATCGTTGCTACTTTTACTTGCGATATTCGATTTTTATCAACAACTTCTAATTGAAGCCCACATCGGAAACGAGATTTCATGCTGTCGTTAACTTTATTGTAGAAATCAGTTGGTAGCGTTCTCGCGCCAGTCAACCGTCTTTTCAGAAAGTCTTTCCAATCTTTGTACTTGTTAGCGATTGCTGAAAAAAAATAGAGTTGATAATTTTCTGAAAATTGAAATTGAAGTTAAATTTAATTTGACTTTTAACTTACTGTTAGGTGGGATTAAAGGTTTGCCTATCGTAGCACACCAGCCAACGGGATGAATATCGTTTGAGCAAAGGGAAACCCAAAAATCCTTCTCAGAATTGTGACCGAAACCTTCATATCTTAAAAGCGCTCTATATCCAGAAATGCGAAGAACAGTTGCAACCCAGAATGAATCTGGAAAGGCTTCACAAACTTCATCGCAGTCCGTGTTTTCTACCTCGACCTTCATTCCCACTGATATATCGTCCCATATCTCTGATATAGGTGCCTAAACATTATTTTTAGGTTAGTTAGCATCTCTAATGCTGAGTTAGCATAAAGAATTTGTCACTTGCAGAAGAGTAAAATACTCACATGTTTGAAACAAGAAACAGGAGCAGCGCAAAAGCCGTGTTCTATTAACTGAGGAGTCCAGTCGTAAGATCCAGCCATCTCTGCAGTTCGCTTTCTTCTCACTGGTAAATCTTCCGGCATTACTGGTTCTTGTTTTACTATATCTTTTTCTTTCTTCTCCAATTCCTTCAGTTCCTCTTCGACCTCTTTCGACGCTATCTAAAAAGTAAAGAAAATAACATTTATTTAGAATCAAGATTGGTGTGTTATTTAGTTTTAAGTTTATTTTATTCTCATTACATGAGAAAGTATTCGATGGTTATTTATAAATATGCCAGTTTAAAAGTAAATTTACTTCGTTTTCTGTTTTAGGTTCTTCGGGCGAAGTGGGATTGGCCACCGTTTGATTCTCCAGTGGATGTGACGGACTATAGGTCGAATCTGCAGCAGGTGCTGTGTGTTCTGAAGATCGTGCACAAGCTCTGCTGCAAAATCTGCGCTCTTTCGTATAAAAGGCATGCTTCACACCGATGGCACCACATTTTTCACAAACGGCTGTAAGCAAAAGTGTAAATTACTTATTAATATAATAGAAGAAAAAACTTAATTTGTTATTGTTGTCACTGCTAAGAACTGGAATGCGTATTATCTAAACTAATTTAATATTGAATTCGATACATTTAAATTAGTCTATATAATAATAATAATAATAATAATAATAATAATAATAATAATCATAAAGTAATAATGACAATAATAATTGGCTATGCGCTTTATCTCTTTCCATCTAAAAAACTTTATTGAGGAAAATGTTTATATAAAATTCCAATCCAGTTTTTACGCAAGATTTTAATTAAAAAGTTCATACCAATTCCGTCCTTGCGAATCGGTATGAAGTTCAAGTCAGTATGAGGCTGATAAGCAATTGGAGTTTTCAGCACAAGACCAGGATGCTTGATTGGTTTAATTTTTCGATTCCGATTGTCCTGAGTTTGGGTAGCTGCGTTATTCACGACTTGTTCACGATCTTCCTCAGTCATGTAATCTTCAAGTGTCATATATTCAGTCATCTCGTTGCCCTCCGTCTGTGGATCGTATCCCTGAAATCAATGGTAATCAAGTAGATATTTAATTAAATTCTTTAGTAAATGTTCTTGTAATTATAACTTACATGATGAATTTCCTGGACGTCGACAGCCTCCATGGCTTCGTCAGGTTCGGAACATTCACCATGAAATTGTTGAGGTAAATAACGGACCATTGTCGTAGGTTGCAACTGATGATTTCGGAGATCCTCGAAAGAATGAGAACTGTGCGAGAAGAAGGGACTCTCTGCATGTCGAGGATCTAACATCAATTCGTGGGTTGGTTCCCCATGTACCATCATGTCTCCCATCCACACCATCCCTAATTCAGGCATTCCAGAGATGGCGGCCGCGTATACTGAAATTTGAAACAGATTTTTTAAAGTAATTTTATATATTGATTAATACTAATTCAAACACAACAGGCTTTTGTTTTCTTTTTAAAAACAAAGTTTGTTTATTTTATTGCTACAGATTGACAGTTTGACCACCTGTTTTAAAAAAAAATCCCTGAAAAAAGTTCAAATTTAAGTTTTAAATGCTTAAATATTAAAATAAAATTGTATTTAAAGTTTGAAGGAAAACAATTTTAAATAGCTATCGTCGACGAAACTTGTCACAGAAGTCACTTTGTGCGGAGCAATGGATATAATCTACAATTTATCCTGTACTTTGCATAGAACATATTATTATTGAATAGAAACATTTTTCCTTATAACAAACCCAACAGATGTTTCTGAAGTTATATTTTGCTTTTGGAGCAAGTTTCATATGATAGAAGCCGTTCCCAATATTAAAATTTTGTGTAACATTATTTACCTTTGTGTAATAAAAACTGATAAAAATTTGCTCAAAATCTTAAATATTCCTATACTTAAATTTGAAAAAAAGGAAACTATTAATAAAAAAGTAATTAAATAATTTTAAAAAATTAGAGCCATTATCAGTTGTTATATTAATCCCAATATTCCTAATTGCAGTAGCAATAACTTTTTTTGTCTCCAAATAACAGGCACTTGAAGTTTACATTCTTGACATTTAAAAATTCGCAAGTGTCTGTAATTATTTATCAATAAGCTTCAAAAATCTTGGATTAAAATATGCAAAAACTTAGTGCGACTCCAAAATCAAAATGAAAATTGAATTAAACAAAGTGAAGATTGGAATCGATTTTGTTCCAATTATAAAATACAATGATTAAAGGTGGAAAATATGGGAATCGAAATTAAAAATTCAGGAGAAATTGAGATGGCCATGATCGAGTTATAACCATGAAACCGACGCGAGGCGTCCCAGAGCGCCAGAGCTCGGTTTATTTAACCTTTTTTTTGCTTCTGCTATTATCCGCCCCGACTGTCGCCCTTGTTCGAGGAAATCTGACCGTTTATTTCTAAGAAAATAAGTAATATGGATTATGAAGGAAAAAGAATGAGAGAGTAATACGATAGGAAAAATGAAATGTGTACGAACCATTCGGAGCCTGCATATCCATGACAAAGGGTTCCCTGTAGGTTCACTCAATGCGTTCAGCCAATATTACCGCAATCTATATTTTTCACGACTCGGATGTTCCATCCCGATCAAGTCTAAAAACATTATTAGCAAATATCCAGTGAGTTTTTGTATCTTGCTGTTCGCATTTCCACAGAAAATCACGTAAAACTCATAATTTTTCGCGACATCACCGAACAATAGGGCAAAACATTCGGCGGTAGGATGTTCGCTTTACCCCCACTATTTGTTGTACATATGTTATATGTAGAACACTAGAATCTGGCAACTGGCAGTCTGCTTAACCCAAAAATATTTAAAGAGATAAAGAGAGAAAAGTGTAGAGCCATTTTTTATGGTGGCACAGTTACGCCACCTGCATATATTTAGGTACTGCGCGCGCGTTAGGGAAGCGCTTTCATTGGTCGAAGCTTTTCGCATTTGGCACGTGATTCAAAAGCAATAATAAATATAATTGTCATAATTAAAATAAACATGTAATCATTCTAAATTTCACAAGAAATGTTCCTAATGAATCCAAACCTGTCCTGGGCTCGAAGATGGTTTTGTTATTTTCTGTCATATTGCTCTATTTCTCTTGCGGTCACGTGACAAGAGAGATGGAGCAATATGATAGAAAAGGATAGAACCATTTTCGGCAGGGTTGAGTAGTGACGCGCCACTCGAGGTTTTTTACGTATATTACTTGATTTTCTACTTATGTAAATTACATATTTTACGTAGAAAACCTCCTACTTCATATGAATGTGATGTTTTCGATAATACTCTGATAATACCAAAGTAATACCAAAGATTGATAATACCTTTGACAGAGATCCTTTTTGATAATACCTAGTCAATTACTGTAAAAAACCATTTAATTTACCTAAGGTATTTTACTTCCCCAACCCTGATCTTCGGTTCTAAATTACGGTCAGTTCACAATTGTGCTCGGACTCATGTCGGGCCAATTGCTCATGTGACATCTTCCCTCTA
This sequence comes from Synergus coniferae, assembly GCA_032164275.1. Taxonomy (NCBI): domain Eukaryota; kingdom Metazoa; phylum Arthropoda; class Insecta; order Hymenoptera; family Cynipidae; genus Synergus; species Synergus coniferae. The sequence continues at coordinate 4,275,086 of JAUEJJ010000046.1, forward strand.
CGATGTGACCACCACATAAAATATTATCAGACAGTTATCAGATCTGTCAGACCAGAGTCAGACAGAGATATCAGATATGTATGACCAGAGGTAAGTATGCCAGTTGATAGAGATGAGGAGGCAGTTGATGACAGTGTATGATGTTACCAGAGATATTCTTTTCATATTACCAAATATTACCATACCAGAACCATACATTGTTTTTTTTACTTCGATTTAGAATAGGATATATTATTATATTTAAACTTTATATGAATTGGTTTTTAATTTAAACAACATTTTTTAAATTTGTAAAAGTAAGACTAATATCCAAAAGTCAAAAAAGTTACCTTTTCATCGACTTTTCATTCAGAATTAAAGAGATGATTTTTAAACAATTACAACTTCTTATTGCGTTTGATCTGTACGTCATCTGTATATCGTTTAAGATACATGTAATGATTAACGCGCAGCACCTTTTAAATTTCGCGCCTCTTCTGTTATGATATATAAATATATTCAAAAAGTATGTTTATCATGTTTATTAAATAGTATTCCTATTTATATCTTTATATATATACCCAAAATATCTTTAATATAATAATAAAATTGTATATATTTACATATATTATGTTTAATATTGAGTTTAATTATATTATATTAAATATTTAATATATTTATATTGTTTAATATTAAAATTTAAAGGTATATTTAGGGAGACTTAGGAGTACACTCAAATCTCTCAAATCTTAATCTCTAAAATCTTAATTTCTCTCATATCTTAACTACTTAATCTCTCAAATCTTAACTGCAAATCTCTCGTATCTTAACTTACTCAATGCGCATGCGTTGAGC
>JAUEJJ010000046.1:4276019-4286286 GCA_032164275.1 Synergus coniferae
GTACCGAATGCGCATGTACATACGTCAGTTTAGGTTGGGCCATAGTTTAGAATTCAGAGAGGAATTTTGTTAAGATTACGGAGAGTCTCTTGCACAAATTAGTTAAGATTTGAGAGATTTGAGTGTATTTCAATTTTCAAATGACTTAGGAGTTTTTAGGGGGGACGTGTGGGGGACGTATACCTACGTGGAAATGGAAAATCTCATCAAATCTGATCAAATCTCATCTGGCAACACTGTATGTAATGATTTCACACTTTCACAGATCTGCATTCTGCACAATTTTTTTACAAAAAAAAAAGTTCAAACGGTGTGAATATATTGTTGTCATTGTTGTGAAGAGAATCTGTCAAAATCTGTATCATCGTGAAAATTAAGACAACAAAAGGTATGTACCAGCAGGTACCAGTATGTACACAACATTTTACAGAACATATATATTTATCTTTTATAATTTGCGCAAAAATTAAAAATCTACATGCTATTAAAGTAATAATAATTGTGAATATTTAATATTTAAAAGCGTATGGTAATACTTGTAAAAGCAAATTTAATTTCGCCAGCCAATTTATTTGATTACTTAATAAGAGGTCTTTTGGTTTGATTTCCAGACGATAGAAAACTTATAAGGGGAGTAAATCTGTAATGTCAGATATAATTCCAACTAAAGAACTTCGATTGCCTGTTCCATGGGGTTTCATAGCAGCCAAAGCCTGGGGATATCCTCAAAATTCTCCAGTCTTATTAGTTCACGGAATGATGGACAATGCTGAATCCTTCAGCAGATTGATTCCTCTTCTTCCTAAAAGATTTTATTACGTCTGTATTGATTTGCCAGGCCATGGATTATCTTCTCATTTTCAAGCGGGGGTTCCGCTCGATTTTTTTAATTACGTTCTTTCCGTAGAACTTGCAATCAAAGCCTTAGGTTGGAAAGATTTTATTTATCTAAGTCACAGTCTTGGTGGATTAATAGGGTCGTTTTACGTTTCTCTCTATCCAGGAAGAGTGAAAAAAATGATTGCAATTGACTTAGGATTGCCAATAGACTTCAGTGGAGATAAACTCATTACACAAATCCAAAAAATTCAAGAAGATGCTCTTAAAAATTACACTATTTTAGAGAAGCTCAATTCCTATGAGGATGTAATTTATGCTCTGAAGTATAAAAGAATAAATTGTTTAAATACAGAAGCTGCCGAAGCAATTTTTAAACGAGCAGTTACAAAAGTTGGGGCGAATTATAAATATAATCGTGATCCAAGAATGAGGATAGGACTTAGGCCACTTTTTTCTTTTGATCAATATTTAACATTTTTCAAAACTATTAACATTCCACTTTTAGTAATTTTAACTTCTGCTAAAGACAATACAATAGATATTAGTTTCATGAAAAAAGGAATTGATATTTTAAAAAAAATCAACAGTATCGAAACTTTAATTATTGAGGGAAATCACGATGTTCATAACAATTTTCCGGAAAGAGTAGCCCCAATTATTGAAAAGTTTTTAGAAGGCATTATTCCTAGCAAATTATAATTATTATTATTATAATTATTTATTTTTGTATTTTATAAGGGCGTTTAGCGAGGTGATATGACAATTGATAAAACGGGTACCTTTTTATTTATTTAGAAAAATATATTTCTTCAATCATTGTTTAATAAATTGTAGAAATTAAATTTAGACAAGGCAGTCGAATACATGATTAATTTTATTAGAAAATGTAAGATATACACAAATGGTGCAAATGTAATAAAATTAATTTTACACCTTTTTATTATTGTTATATTTTTTTTTAAACCCGAAATCAATTGAATTGTTTAGATTACTTTTACCTCTTTTGAAATAAATTTGATTTTTTATAGTAGAAATTTCGAATATTCCGCAATGATAATAATTCTTCCATGTAATATATGCCAATACTGATAAAAAATACAAATACTAATTCTTTTATTACCATTAACATATTCCTTTTAACCAATCAGAAAACCTCAATGAACGAAGTGACATTCTAGATCACTATTATAAATGTATGTAACATTGAACTTTAATCTTGTGTATAAAAAAAGTTAATAGTACACGTCAATTGATTACCGTACTTTTATCAAACAAGCTGCTTTATCAAACTCTAAGAAGGTGATAAAAACTATATTTTACAATATCCTTTCAAATAGTGTTTAAACTCTTAAAATAAATAAATTTAAATTTATTTGTATCAGTGAAAAATTGTACAAAAAGTGTACGTATTTTGGACGTAAAATTGGCGAAGTTGAATTTCCTGATATGGTTTATATTGATCGCAAATATTTTCTCTTCAGAACTCTATTTATTTTCATCCTGTTGTTTAAATTTACTTATGAACCAAATATTTCATTTCCAGATATCTACGTCATGGAGCTGGAAATTCCAACAGAGGAACTTCGTTTAAAAGTTCCATGGGGTCACATAGCAGCAAAAACTTGGGGATCTCCTAAGGATTCTCCAGTATTAGTAGTTCATGGATTATTGGATAACGCTGGATCATTCACAAGATTAATATCTCTTCTACCCAGACAATTTTACTACGTCTGTATAGATTTACCTGGTCATGGATATTCTTCTCACTTTCCACCTGGAATACCTTTCGATTTTTTTGATTACGTTTTCTGCATCAGGCTCATTCTTCAGGAACTAGGCTGGGAAAGTTGTGTTTGCATAGCTCATAGCCTGGGAGCATTAATAGTTTTTTTCCACACCTATTTATATCCTGGAATAATCAAAAAATTTGTCAGCATCGACGCAGCCATGCCAAAATCTTTTGAAGGTGATTTATTAAAATCTCGAGTTGTTGAAGTGCACAATTCCACTTTTAATAGTTTCAATAATGAAAAGAATGAAGTGTTCTCTCGCGAAGAAATTATTTATACTCTGCAAGCAAAACGAAAGCACTATATGAAAAGAGAAGCTGCAGAAGCAGCGTTTGAAAGAGCAGTGATAATAGTTAATGGTGGTTATAAGTTTAATCGTGATATAAGGTTAAAAACAATTCCGAGACCTTTGTTTAATCATGATCAGTGTGTAGAATATCTAAAAAAAGAGACTGTTCCAACTTTATTCATCGTAGCAAAGTCAGTGTCATCTTTTGTATCAGAAGGCGGTGATAGGGATAAATATTTAGAAATTATAAAGAATAAAAAAACGATTAATTATTTAGTTGTTGAAGGAAATCATGATCTTCACACTAATCATCCGGAAAGAATTGCTTCAGTTATAGAAAGATTTCTAGGAAACGCTATTAGTAAATTGTAATGTTGTTTTATTATAGAAACTCAAATTTCATAGTCCTCTATTCAATGTTTAGATAATTTTATTTATTTAAAATTGAATTGAATATCTACTTAGGGTTCCTACAGGGTATGGTTTATAAAACACTTAATCGTTTCATAAAAGAATAGATAAATTTAAATAAAGTATATTTTAGAATTATTCTTACCCAGTGACACTAAATTTAATCAAGTGCCTCATTTGTAGAATTTTAATTTTCACTTCGCCATCTCGTTGAATAGATTTCTTTATCTCGTCTTCCAAAACTACAGCCATGTGATTCATGAACGAATTATTTCTTCTCGTTTCGCACACATTTGTTTCCGAGAATTGTATTTTATACCAAACTATAAGAGCATTAGGTATCTTTTTCGATGTGTCGAGTTTTCCAAAATTGATGACGTGCTCTTTTACTTCAGTTTCATCCATTTCCATCAGAGTTTTAATTTCGGAGATTGCTTCGTGTTCGTAGAGACTCGAGTTTAAATCAATAACTTGATTTATCTGTGATATAGGAAATATTTACAATATTGACATTTTTTATTTTGTTACATAATTTTAAACTGTTTAAATTTACCTTATATTCATTAATGAATTCAGCGATCTTGTAATTTGAATTCTGACCAGAAAAGGATGAATCACTGTCACAAGAGTTTTCTTGTACTGAAGTCTGGAGAATCAAAGTTTAATTAAATTTGAAATTTTTACCCTTTAATTTAAATAAATATTAAATACCTCTTCGGAATCAGAAGTAGGAACACAAAACCTTTGAAGATTGGAATTCTTCACGCTAACCATTTTCGATAAATCCTCTGAAAATACCAACTGGCCCAATAAATTAATCTTCATAGGAAATAAAGTGCCTCTCGAACTCAGCAAACAACTAAACTTATTAAATTTTTAAAAATCAAATTAAGTCTTAAAACAATTAGATAAGATTTTCAACTAATGTCTTACCCAAAAAAATCGTGGTAACTTTCCTGTCCCCAGTCTTTCAATTCCCCATTGATATCAAAATTGTGTATAAAAATTCTATCTACTGCGGTACCAATCTCGGAAAAGTCAGTAAGAAATCGAATTTCCCCCTTGATTTTATTATCTTCGAATACTTTCTTAATGAAACTGCACAGCATTAAGTCTTCACACTGATAATATAAAACATTGCAATTGGGATTGCTTTTCATGAGAGACATACCGAATATTGGAAATGGAGAAGTGTCTAGAACACTTGCAACTTTTTCTTTTTCCATCAAAACGGCCTGATTCAAAGATGAAATATATTCTCTATCATTTAAAAAAATTATGACTTCCTTTGGCAAATGAAATACGCATTCTTCTATTTTATTCGACAATTTATTCGAAGTGTAGGAACACTTCAGTTTACCAGCAGAAATTTCTGCAGAAATTAATATTTTATCACTTTTTTTTAAATTTATTGGGATCGATGGAAAAACGGCAAATTGCCAACAGGATTTTTCTTGGGAGGTATCTATGGTAATTTCTTCGTCGAAATGTAATTTAAACCAAGCGACAATACCATCTATTGTTCCATCATAACGACACTGGGTAGTAATTCTGTTTTTTAAACCATCGATCCTGAAATTGAGCAATTCTGTTAGATCGTTGAAATTAACATCCAGAATTCCCTGAGGCTCAGTTATGTGACATATCTTTACGTTCTGTAAATTCTCTGTATCGTAATAAGGCTCGTCTAGCAGAATGGACATATTTTCGAATTTTAGAGGTCCAAAATCATTGGATTTATAGAACTTTACTGATGACCTAAAACGAATATATTCGCATTCGACTGCTGATACATAGAGAGTCGCATTTGAGGGAATGACGACTCCTGAATCGGATAAAAGTCTTTTGTGAGCATCAATCAGACTTGGAACGACGAGTTCTCCAAAGAGACCAGCGTCGAAAGTTTCCGTAATTATGAGTTGTACTCTGTAAAAAAAGATTAATCTAAATTTTGTAGATTTTTAAGTCTATAATTCAATTTTTAAAATGAACCTGTGGGGTATGTCTTCAGGAATTTTTAAATCCATCGAAACCTTAGGGACCAATTTAATCTTGCCAGAATTATTTTTCGCAAATACTTTCCCAGCTATTTTCAACATAAGTGGTGAACTTTCACAGGCATAAATTTCAGAAGCACCAGCATCTCGTGCATAAAGACTTAATAAACCAGTTCCAGTGCCTATATCTAATACAGAATTGTATCCTAGTGCAATTTGTTTCCTTATAGCTTTGTCGAAAGCATGATTTCGACGTCTATCGTTCAACATTGGGAAGTGCCATCGATCAACTGCCATGCTACAGGCGTTTTGAAAATTTCTTTCTGCAGGCAAAAAATTGGGATCTGCCTCTAAAGCTCGTTTGAGATACGGCATTGCCTTCATTGGCTCCCCATTCCTTCAAAAAAATTGTTTTGAATTTATGAATGACTAAAATATCTTCAGACAAATACCTGAGTATTTTATACATTTCAGAGAGTATTACCGTAAAAGATGGGCAGCAAAGTTGTTGAGCATTCGAGAGTTTCTTGGATAATGCTCTAAGGAATGTTCGTAACATTTTATTACGTCGCGGATTCGGTTATTTTGTTCCAATTGCATTCCAAATTCACCTGAAATAAATCCCATGCGTATTCAAAATATAAATATTTTTAAATTACAAATTACAATACAATGGATAGATAATTAATCTCAAAAAATAATTCAAGTAACTTACACAAAACATCTGTAAATTCTTTTTCTACTTTTGGGCGATTTTCCAGTGATAATTCTACTACTGCAATATAATAAGCATATGCTTGCCCAGCATTTCGCCTTGAAATATTTTCTCGAGCCTTTTTTAAAGACTGTTCCACAATCTCTTTTATTTCAGCTTGCATTTTTTCAGTTAATAAAAATTTTAAAAAGATTCTTAGTCTCAAGATGTATGGTTTCAATATTAAAAAAAAAGAAGATTTGATTAGTTTTGGGGCATATCTTTGAAAAGAAAAATATTAAAGCACATCTAGAATACGTAAAGGAAATTTCTGAATTTAAAAATTAATTTTTACAGTAGTTTATAACATTTTTAATTAATTTGCTGATTTGATTAATTTATTGCATGGAATATTTTTTGTCTTAACCTCAAAATATTTTCAATGTAAGCAATGTAATGAATGTAATCATCATGAATTTATACCCGATGCAAACCATAAACACTAAGAATTAAAATCGGCAATACGAATGACATTGTATTAAGTTATAAACACTTAAATTACACTTTGAAAGCTTTGAAACCTTTGAAAAATGTTTTCTAACCTAATATAGTAAATACATTATGTAAACATTCAAACTACTTTATCGACAAATCGACATTAGCGACAAAGAATTATATAAAATGCCAAAAAATGTCCTTAAATTCAATTATGTAATATTAAAAGCGGAATGGTTTCCAGACTCCTAATTAAAAACACTATACATGATATTCATAATAAAGAAATTTTATTTAGAAGTCACTTGTAAATTGGGATGTGTACAATCTGCAGCTTAAGTTAATTGCGAAAAGAAATTGAAAAACCTAATTCACTCCAACCAAATTTAAATAGAATAAAACGTATATTGTTATATTAACAACATTTAAGGATGATGGAACCAAGTTCTTGCCACAAAATTCAGTCTCTTTATTTTACTCAGGAAATACTAGTGTATGGCTGACAACCCAAAAAAATGATAATTTTAGTAGAATATTTATTGTCTTCATTGTATACTTTTACAAATTTTTACAATATTATTTTGCCCTCTTAAATTATCAAATAAAACGAAGCTACATATTTTCTCCCTTAGAATTGTTACCTGAACAAAACAAATTAATTCTAGTATTTGTTGAGTAAAATGAAGAGATTGAATTTTGAAATTAGAACTTGGTTACAGCAACCTAAGAAAAAAATATTAACAAAGGTAAAAATGTTGTGGACCAATTTCATTCTTCATCGATATCGATCTCATCGTAAAACACTTCATCTCCAACTTCAGTAACTAAGAACATTATATTATGAAAACCGAGTTCCTCAATAAAATCGGGATCTTCGTCAGAATCATCGTCGTCTTCAACATGCATTCCTTCATTCAATTTATTGAAACATTTTGATTGTGAACTTCTATAATGTAGATAAGGATCTCTTGGATTTAGTTGCTCGTTGCATAGCCAACAGAAGAACGTATTGCAATTCCCACAAACCATTTTATTGCAACCATCCGATTTCTGAAATTAAAGAATTATTTTTAAAACGTTAAATAAAAAATAGAGTGCTTTTCTACGAGTAGTTGAATTGATAAAAGCAGATATTTTTGGACTTTACCTCAATCGCAACTTTACAGTGTGGACAGTTTTGGCTGTTATTAGATATCCATTTTTCCGACATGGTATTATCTATCAAGAGTTGGAGTTGCTTCTTTCCGTACCGTTTTTCTAGACATTTTCTCTCTGTAGGAGATGCGTTTTCGTATTCGGCGATGAGTCGCTCCTTATCACCTGTAATTATAATTTAAAGTTTAAAATTTTATTTTTTTTTTATCAGAAATAAAGAATACCGGTATAAAAATAACCAAATGCATACCACTGAATTTGCATGGTTCAATCCCATGATAAACCATTTTGCAAAGTACGCAAAAGGCACATTGGCAGGCTGGACAAGTAGCAACTTGCTCATTGGCTTCTCGACTTACAGGATACTGGCAATGACGCCTCGGACAATATACAATGTCCGCCATTGTGTTTAAAGTTGCACTCAACAGTATGCAATCGTATTTGCTAAAGAGTTCAGGACTCACTAAGTCTTTTATCTAAATTAAAAAAATGTAAAGCCAATTATTCACTAAATCTTCAATTTATACTCAATTTTGTATATATATAAACCAAATCAAATTTTAAGAACCAAATCTCATATTTAAAATAAAAATTTCTAAAAATAATAAATAAGCAATTTTTTTAATGAATGTAGAAAAAGCAACGTTTTAGAACATTGTAATCTTCTGAGAAGATTTTCAAATGAAGAACTCACTTGACCAGGTGTTGCTTCGGACAGGCATTTATCTTCTGGACACAAAATATTCAAGACAGCTCCATCCTTTATCCGCACCTCCAAATATCCAACAATACAATCTTTACAAAACACATGAGAACAAGGAATAAACTGAGTGCAGTCTTTCCCCAATTTATCAGAAAAACAAATCTTGCACGTATAAAAATTTTTTTTAAATTCTATCTGGTTTCGTAAATCGTTGTAATCAATTAAATGCTGAACCGGATTACTATTGACTGGTCGATTAAAGACAGCCCTCTTATCAAAAGATCTCTTATTCTTTTGCCTTTTATACCTTTTCCTAGATGGAAAATTTGGATCACCTGAATATCTACCATTCATAACTTGATTTCTATACTTAGCACTTGTATCCCTTTCCTTCTTATTTATGCCAGAAGCGTTATCAGCCTCGAATAAAGTTTCTTGGTTTTTAATATTATCTAATGCCATTTTATATCGAGTGTAAGTGTGATTGATATTGAGATTTTCTTTTATGTTTAAGAATTCCAAAGTTTCGTTTTGCAGAAATGCGAACCAGGTAAAGAGGATTTCTTCTCCCTTGTTTTCTTGCCATAATTCGTCCAGTTTTCTGCAGAGTTTCGACAAAAGTGGTGGACGTAGCCAAGACGATATTATGGTAAAGACTGGTGGCGAGACTGAAGGATAATCTGAAGGCAGAGTAACTAGAACTGTTAGTGGTGGTAGGTGGGAAATTAAAACTCTCGCTGGTTCTTCATCTGCCTGCCGAATATCTTTGTATTCAAAGTAATAACCTTCTGGGAGGCTTAGGAATATCTTCACGGTGCACTCAAATTGATTATTTTCATTGTGGTATGAAAATTCTTCATTGATGTAGATACTTTCCAATGCTGTAAGTTCGTCTTTCTGCTTTTCGTTGTCCATTGACCTAAACAAAACAATTGTTTTCGTTTAAAATATGGAATTAAGAAAACGATAGAATTTTTAAGCACGCCTCACATCAGTCTTGTCTTTTTTTGTGATCAAAATGCGTAATTAATACATTTATTTTCGAGATATTTTTTCGAAAAACAGGTAAATTATTAGTAATCAAAAAGGGAGAAATTTAATATTTTATTTTCTCTTTTTAATAACAAATAATTTACCTCTTCCCAGAAAAATTGTCAGCGCCAGTCCTACAATCGCAACCTTTCTTCTAAGCTTCAAAAAATGGATAATTCCTCATTTTGATCCCTAGGAAATATAATTGAAAGAAATATCTCAGAAGAAACTCTCTGTGATATTGAAGAATTAAAAAGCCAACTCACAAGACTTTAGCCCTTTAGTTGTCTTAAGCTGTCTTAAGTGATGTAACTTCGAATATGCACCTAAAAAGAAATTAAACATGTGAGAACGATTTTATAACTATTTGCAGTCTTTAATCTTGTCAGGGATAATTAAACCTGATTAAACAAGAAACACTTAGAGAATTTACAAAATTTATTACCTCGAATTGAAAATCGTCCTTTTAACTGACAGGTTATGTTCGCCTCGCGAGTTTTGACGGTTTTGACATTGCAGGCTTAAATACAAACTATAATAAACATTCTTTGAACAACTATTTTATTTTTCAAGCAAGCAATTTGAATACAAGGAGATATCTTTGTTTTTTTACTAAATTATTATTGCAATGATGTAAAATAATACTTTTAAAAATTATATATGTATACCTTTCAGCCTGTGCGAATTGCGAAAATGATGTCGAACTCAGTTCCAGTTGTCGTTGAACCAATGAATGAATGAACTCACCTCGCAGTCGCATGAGTCGCAGTCCAACATTTGAACCAGTTGAACCAAGTTGAACTGCAAAATTGGTGTCTGCGACGTCGCGTCCGTGTGACAGTCAGTAACAGTGAAATTTAG
>JAUEJJ010000046.1:4286386-4298565 GCA_032164275.1 Synergus coniferae
AGTTGAACCAAGTTGAACTGCAAAATTGGTGTCTGCGACGTCGCGTCCGTGTGACAGTCAGTAACAGTGAAATTTAGGGAATTAGTGTGTGTCAGTTCATTTCGCGTAAGAGGGAACTCGATTGTCAATGTCACTCCAAATGTAATAATATTTTTGCTAATTTTCGTTCATTTTCGCACTACGGAAGTGAATGGAAGTGAATGACAGCAATATGAATCATTAGAGCGTTACGCAATAAATAAATATATAGTTGCGTTACTTATATGTTAAAACAAATATGAATTTTTTAAAAATAATAAATAAAATTATCAGCTGTGTTTTTTTTTATTAATTATTAGTGAAAATTTAATAGACTGTATAAACAGGTATAAATTATTTGGAAAAAATTCCTGCTGCATTCCTCTGATCATTCTTAACGATTTTGTTATCATAAGTGCCGAGTGTATTTATCTCCAGGAATTATAAAAAGTGATATAAATGTTTCGTTTTAGAAACTATTAATGCTTTTCGCTAGGTAAATATTGACCAATTATTATAAGTTTTATAATCCGAATGTTTAAGTATTTAATGTACATGGGGATGTTATTTTTTTTATAGTTTTGAGTTCAGTACAATTTTTGAGGTTATATATACAGCTTTTAGGTTTTCAGAGTAAAATTTTTTAAATATAGATTATTTGTATGGTGTATTTATTTAAGAAATTCTCCGTTTTACAGGTGGGAGTAGAATTGATTTAAAAACACTGGTCTCCTTAAAATGCCAAGTACTTATTTGTACGCAATCAACAATGAAGGGCGAGTCTTTGGTTTATCCACAAGTGGAAACATGTGGAGGGAATTCATGTACCTGGGTCTGGAATTCAAACAATTATCAGCAGTTCCACATTTTATGTGGGCTATCGGAGGTGATCGTCAAGTCTACGTTCATGTCCATGGATTAGATTTTCCGATAAGAATCAAAGAAGAAACTTATGAAAATGAGGTAGACTTTAAAATAGATAAAACACTGATATCAGCACTAAAAAATTTAAGCATTTATTTTATTATTTTATTATTCATCTTCTCTGTTTATTTTTCAGCGCTGGTTGCCGTTAGAAGGTTTTAGCAGCAGATTATTACCTACGGATAGGTTTAATTTTTCAAATCAAGATGGAACTGTCGATCGTAGTCGAGACAAAGTCAAACTTTCTTCCATGGCTTGGCAGTGGGAGGGAGATTGGCAAATTGAAACTACTTTGGATGGCCAACCTTTGGATCACGACGTAAGTAAAATTTGGGTTCATTACTTTAAAATATCCATTTCGGAGATATAATTTGAGAATTATATGTACCTATATCACCTATATTTGTTACTTTATATAAAGGGTTGGACCTATGCTATCGATTTCCCAGCCATTTATACTACGAAGAAAAATTGGAAGTCGTGTGTAAGAAGACGAAAATGGGTTCGATATCGAAGATATAGTGCAATGAATTCTTGGTGTGCTATTGCTCCTCTTCACAAAGATCCTACAAAGGTTTTAAATATTTTTACAATTATATATCGATAAAGATAAAAGCTTTTATTGCACCAAAACGAAGATTTTCATTCTTGCCTCAATTTTTCAGGAACCTTTCATAGACGTTGCCATAGGTGGTAATCAGATTCCTGGAGGAAATTCTGGAGAATTGGTTGTTTGGGCAGTAACAGCTCATGGAAGGGTAGTAAATTCTATTTTTTTTTTCGTCGTTTATTTATACCTAGTATAATCTGAAATTCCACCCCGCCCTTGTTAATATATTTATATTTCTTCTATTAGATAATGTTTAGAGTTGGAGTGAGTACAACATCACCAGAAGGTTTAAGATGGAGTGCAATTAAACTTCAATCTGGCTATGAAGTGTGTCAAGTGAGCGTCGGTGTGACTGGATTAGTTTGGGCAATTTTACAAAATGGAAAGGCCATTGTTCGGACCGGCATTACACGAGAAAATCCAATGGGTAACTATTTTCAATTAAGAATAAATAAACTACCCCTTAAAATATTTAAAAATAAAAATCAAATCTTTGTTTGTCGTTTAATCTATAATTATGTTTAATATCGCAGGAGATGAATGGGTGGACGTGGAACCACCACAAAAGGATCGTCTGGTTCAAGTTAGTGTCGGTTTAGATGCTGTATGGGCTGTTAGTCAAGATGGAAACGTTTGGTTCCGAAAGGGAATTAAAGGCGAGATGAGTGGAGTTTGCGAACAACTCGCAACTGGTACCGGCTGGGTTGAAATGGCAAATAAAATGGCTTTGATATCCGTTGCTCCAAATGATCAGGTGAGCTCACAAATTGTATTATAAAATACCTCTTTATCAGTTTCATACGAGAATTTTTAAAAAGTTTTAAAAACAATAAAAATCTTTAAATTTTTAAAAATGATATATTTATTTCAAAAGGTCTGGGCGATTGGAGCAGAAGATCGATGTTTGTACTATCGCACTGGAATAACACGCTCAGAATTAACAGGAAAGAAATGGAAAATGATTAATGTGCCTCTTCAATTAAGCAGAGCGAGTAGTAATGCAAGTCTAACTTCGAGCAACAGGCATAGTATGTGTGGTACTCCTCAGCAACAAAGACATCCAAGTTTTGGTTCTTTGGTAAGTAATTTTCATGAATTAGTTAATGAATTAGAAATTACAATTTAAATGTAAAATTAATTATTAACTGTAGCAAAATCGACCGTTGAGTACGAGCGATGCCACCTCATTAATTAGAGACTGGGAGGAACAATCTAGATCAGCTCCGAATACTTCGTCTGTAAAAATGTGGCAAAAATCTAACAATGGAACTCCAACAAATTTAGAGTTAAAGCAGTCTTCTTTTCAAGAAATGTACCGGAATGAAGAGAGTAAAAGGTACGAAGCAATTATATCTTTTAGACTTTTTTTAACTTCTTCATTCATTATTAGCAAGTAATAACTTTTAAATTGTTGAAATTTAGAGCTGCGAGTTCGATAGATGCGACTGATTTAACTCAAGCGAGTGTAGCTAATATTACAATATCGAACGAGTCTTTGGCTAAAAGCGGCGAGTCGATTGTTGTTTCCGGAAAAGGAATGGGCAATACTGTCAAGGTAAATTATATATTATATAAATTAAATTAATTAAATTATTATATATATATATATTATATATTATACATTAAATTTTATAGGTGAATCCAGCAGCTTGGAGCCCCGTTCATTCTGTTGGATCAATGGTTGGTGTCGAAGCTCATCCAGAAACAGATGGGAGTATTTTCGATCCAGATTTGACTGGAGATTCTGGAGTTTATGGAGAGGATGAAAGTACAGCTGCAATTTACTGGGCAGAATGTGATGTCCTGTGGTACAAAGTAGAAGCTGGTGCTTGTTTCGTTGATCTCAGCAATCCTCCCAAATGGTAAGAAAATATCTTTGAACCAGTAATCATATCATCGAAACTGTTCATATCTTTATTAAATCTTCCAGAGGAAAAATCGCTCATCATTCGGATATTGCTTTTAGTTTTTAAATAAATTTATTTTAAAGGATTTCAGATGGTAATGGCAATGCACATGGGGAAACTGCAGAACCTTGGAGAATTTACATTTTAAAGGAATTAAAAGAGAGATTGAAAGACATCGAATTTGATTCTACACAGTATGAAAAGGCCGTTGAAAAGTAAGTTTATTTTTTTAAATTCTTAATACTTATTATGACAATTTTCACATATTTACAAACTTTCGTTTAAACTCAACTTTACAGATCTTCCTGGGTTAAGAATGGAGAAGCGAAATGTAGATTAAAAAACGGAGCTGCCTACGACGATTGCGTAATCGAATTAGAATGGATTAGCAGTGACAGTGGATCTCTAGATTCTGGAACGTTAACTGTTTTGAATCCAGATGGTGCAACATCAGTTGTAAGATGATTATAAATATATAATAATATAGAAAAGGCGCTATTTTTTATAATATTTTAACTTTTGTTCTACTAAATATGACAACTAAATTCATTTTTTCGTTTTAGGTGCAGTTTCCTATTTCTGAAATCGTTTGTGTAACCTGCTGTAGTGAACCCGGATGTCCTCGTTTAGCCGTTCATACTCCTCGTTTAACTTCCTCAAAAGTTCTTAGACTGCAATTTGCTAGTGATACCGAAATGGAAGATTGGATGGCGCACCTTACTTCAGGTAAAATTAAATTACACATCTCCCGCTTTTCAGCAAAATAGCCGACAATATATTATATCTAAAAATGAATTTACATCTGTAGTCTCTTGTCAAATGAATAATGTTTACGGACGTCCTGGTCCTAATTCGATATGGACAACAACTGCTCTAGGAGATGTTTTCGTTTATGATCCTGCTATCGCTGAGGTAACATTTTCATGATACAATTTAATTATATAACCTTGCTATTCTATTTAAATCCTAATTAAAATCCCGTGACAAATGAATATTTTAACTTTAAAGGAAAATCAACTCGAAGAAGGATTATTTGTTCAAGAGTTAGATACAACAGGGAAGAATCTTCCATATGAAAGTATTCTTCAAAATGGTTTTGGACCTGAAAGTTCTTTGGAAGTATCTGTCTGCGTACACGACGATGCTGATCGGTAATATTAAAATGTTTTAAGTAACAAACACATTTAGAAAATGATAAATCTTTCGGTCTCTAATTGCTTTACATATTTTTTAGATTAGCGTTTAATCTCGTTTGCTATTCGGCGATGAATTCTAAGCAAAATAATGCGACAGAGACCAATGATGTGGCCTTTCACTTCAATCCACGGCTCAGAGAAAACATTATTGTGCGAAACACATATCAAAATGGCCAATGGGGTGACGAGGAAAGAGGAGGTGGCAGTCCCTTAAGATCAGGCTCCGATTTTACATTGAAAATAATTTGTGAGCAACGTGGCTACCGAATTTTTATCAACGATAATCAATTCACTTTTTATAGTCACAGAATAACTCCACAGAATATTACGCACTTACGGTTAAAAGGACTTATGACTTTGTATAGCGTCTTGTATAAGTCGACTAGTGTAAGTATTATTCTTTATATAAATCTAAATGCAATCAATTTGATTTTAAAATTATAGTTCAAAATGAAGTTTAATTAAATTTAATCTTCTTAGATGATTATTGAACCAATAATGATGTACTGGAGACAAATAGGTGGACATTTGAGAAAAGTAGAAACCTGTCATTCGGGAGTAACTTGGGGAATTGGTCACGATAATACCGTCTGGGTTTATACCGGAGGTTGGGGAGGAATTTTTCTGAAAAGTAATTTCTGTAATTTAATTTACGGACAGAAAAATTGCCGATGAAAATAAAAAGAATTAAAAAGATTCAAATAATGGCTTTTAGGTTTGGGGACGAGTAATACTGGAATAAATCCGATGTTGGACACTCATAATTATTTCGTTTACGAAAATCAAAGATGGAATCCGGTGACTGGTTACACTCCTCACGGGTTGCCTACTGATCGATACATGTGGAGTGACGCTTCGGGAAGACATAAACGTACTCGAGAACATACAAAATTACTCTCAATGCACTGGCAATGGGTCAGCTACTCTCTTTTTTTTCTTCTAATAAATAATTTTCTTCCATAATAAAATTAAATAAGATATCATTTATATTATTCAAAGGTGTCTGATTGGATAATTGATTTTCACACACCTGGTGGAGTCGATCGAGACGGTTGGCAGTATGCGACAGATTTTCCATCTCAATACCATGGGAAGAAACAATTCACAGATTTAGTAAGGAGAAGAAGATGGTTCAGAAGGTGCCAACTTTCGACTAGTGGCCCCTGGCAAGAATTAGGAAACACAAAATTACTCGACGTAGCTTTATACGTGAGAAGTTTTTATTTTATTATCAATCGTTTATCCATGAGCTCTTAATTTATAAATTTTGAAAACAAATAACTTTATCCTCAGACAACTGAGCAAACTGATATCGAATCACCCATTCAAGTTTGGGCTGTCGCGACAAACGGAGAAGCTTTATTTCGAAGAGGAGTTTCCGAATCCTGCCCACTCGTAATTAATTTTAAATTAAATGAAATCAAGTATGTTTTAATCTTATTGGTAGTTAAATCTAATTCTTGATTTCTTAGGGTGTCTCATGGGAACATATACCAAGTGATCAAGCTTTATGCGGCATTTCCTGTGGACCACATGGTCAAGTTTGGGCTGTTGCAAAAAACGGCTCTTGTTATTGGAGATTTGGCATCAATAGTTCGAAACCGAGTGGTATTATTAATTTATCAGCAAACTTCGCAGATATTATTAGATTTATTATGTAAATTAACAATTTTTATAGGAGAGGCATGGCAAAGTGTAGAACCACCTGCAGGTGCGCATATAAAACAGATTTCTGTTGGATCAAACGTCGTCTGGGCTTTAGACACAAATGGCAGATTATCAGTTCGTCGGGAAATTCAAGCAAAAGTTTTTCCAGAGGGCACGCACTGGCAAACCTTACCCGCAATGCCTAACGATCCTATTCATATAGGTATAAGATAATTATATTTCGCTAAATAATAGTTTTCAAGACAAAATTCTATTCAATTGTTAATTCTGGTATTATAATTTTTAATGAAAAATAATATTTTTTTAATTTCTTAAGATTTATCAGTCGTGACCGCCAAACAAGGATTTCGTCACATCTCCGTTTCAAAAGAACCAGGACAAGTTTGGGCGATTTCAGGGGCAGGAATAGTCTGTCGCAGAATTGGAATCACTGAAGAAAATCTAGCTGGAACTGGGTGGTCGACTGGCATAGGGGTAAGTTATATCAGATCTGGTTATATATATATATAATTTTAAATAGAACTTTAAATTTAAATTTCTCAATATTTAATTAAATTAAATAAAAAAATTTTTAATCTTCAATTACATCTTTTTAGGCAAATTGGCAGCATATAAGCGTTGGAGGCCTTACTTGCAAGTTAAAATAAATATCTTTCTTTTTTTTTGTTTTGCTTATAAGTGTCAAAATACTCGCAGTTATATACTATTATATAAAAATATATCACATATGAACTAAGATTTGCTCTTGAACATATTATATACAGAATGTAAATAGTATTTCAAGAAAACTTAAAAAAAAAACATCTTAAGGATACAAAAACTGTATCTAAAATTATTGCAAAATTTTATTGTTCATTCGCTTCGCCGATAAATGCGATACGTATTCTAGTCAGTTTAGAAAATTCTGTAGAAAGAAATTTGCTTACAGATTGCGAAAGTTTTTTATTTTTTATTTTAATGTGATTTATAAATTTTATTCACTATTTAGTAAAATTAAAAGTCTAGTTCCTTTTCATGAGAAAAAATGTTTTATCAGGAATTCATTTACATTTGAATTAAATATTTTATGCACTGCGATGAATATTTTATTTTATGTTGTGTAATTACAAATTCTAATTGTGCTAAAGTAAAAAAGACTGTATTTATTTTTATGATCAACCAAGATAGCGCATTCTGCTGTAGTATTTATTTTATACTTATTTTTAAAAGAACTACATTATAATGGCTCCATTCCAACTTAACTGTGTAAAAAAATGGCTGATTAAAAGAGAGTACGTGAAAAAATGTATTCATCTTATAGATTATCTTATATATAATAATAGCTTACAATTTTACGGAATACTTGTTCTCGTCATAATTACAATTTGTAGTAAACACTACTTTAAGAAATACAAGTTTTTATATACTTACGTCTCTATTCTATTACAAATTACGTTCAGTTTCAATCTCATAATATATAGATGTACAATGTACATAAATGATTAATAATTTAAAATCTATATATACAATATATCTTTATATGTACAATTTATCTTTATAAATTATCATCATCGTTCTATAAATTATTCTTATTGAAGGACGGATGCACAACTTTATCATAATGTAGGACTTAGTTAAAAATATTTTCTCGAAACGCTTGAAGCGTTTGAGAATTTCAATACTATAAAATTAAATAGTTTTTTTTTTTTCAAGAATTTCATCTTCTTAAATTTCCTTTGTTTCTAGAAGTTGGATTCCTAACTATTTATAAGCATTTTTTTAATCTTACAAAAATTATTTTTTACTCTTTTCGCACAATACCACAGTTTTCCATTTCTAGAAATAGAAATCTAATATTATATTCAAGCTTCACGGTAGCAAGAAACTTTCCAAGCTTCTGCTTACTTTTAGAAATAATATTATATCACGTAGAGAAATTTAACACTGGAGGATAAGATCTTCAACCTATAATCTTTCAACACTTGGTCACTTCCCGAAGTTTCTCGGCGTATTTTCTTGATAACGTATCAGCCTCGACTTTGTCTTTTTGACCCTGAGTACTATGTCTAATTCCATAGAAGAAATAAATGCACAAACCTGTGATAAAAAGTTGCCATTACTTCTGAAATTAGATTTTATGGTGTATTATATGTAGAATGATTTAAAACTTTGTAGTTTACTTGCCTATGGCCATCCACGCGACAAATCTTATCCATGTATTTACATCTAACTGGAGCATCAAATAGAGGTTGATAAATACACTGAGACAGGGTATGAAAGGCACTAGTGGTACCTGAAAATTAAAATTTTTAATTACATTATTATATTGTATAAATATTTTTTATTAAATCTTAAATTCATTAACTTCTTAAATTTAGAATCAGAACCTTACACTTAGAGAACAAACCTTAAATGAAAGTTCTACTTGTTGGGCTGGTTGTCTGCCAATAGCAACAACTGTGAGTATCAATATCAGAATAAGAAGAGCTAATATCACAGACAAGATTAATTCTCCATTATTTATTTCGACACTTTTTTGGTTGTATATCGTGCCAGCGATGAACACTATAAGACCTGAAATAATTTTTTTGGTGAGGATAGATATATAGTAATTATTATAAATAAAGTTTAAAAGATACGAGATTAATTTTTTTAGTAAATATTGGCAAAAGTGGAGAAACTGACATCAGATATTTGAAATTACTTACTATATAAAACAATTCCCCACTTAGCTACTCCACCCGAAAACGTGGAAGGTTCCTTTCGATTTTGGAAGTTAAAGATTTTTCCAAAAAATTGTAGCGATGTTTGAATATCATCAGAGATCAAATCTCCACTCACTTTTATACTATATTCGTCCTTCTGATACCTAAAATTAAACTCAAACTAAAATTTGAAATAATTCTTTGGAATTTGAAAAATAATAGAAAATTATTTTTCTCAAGTGACTATAATTTTAAAAGTATTATTTCCAAGTCCATGCCAAAGGTTTAATATTCTAAACTATGTAATTTACTGCAAATATTAATTGCCAAATACGTAGACGATAATTATATCTTTTTATTTTAAGTATCTTTTTAAAAAATTTTAATCATCAAAAAAATACGCATTTACCTTAATATTAATACAGAAATGGATACTATCGTGTATGCCAGCAGAGTTCCTATCGACATCATATCAACCAGCTGTTGAAGATTAAAAATGAGAGTCATCAATCCTGAAAATAATGAAATCATCCAAATCTTTACAATGTCAATCTGGAAAAATTATTACTTTTTATTGAAATTAAAAAAATCTATTTCTCCAACTTTGGGAATGTAAGAATTATTGTATGATTATTAATAATTTGAAATTATCCTTTTAGATAATTTGTGAGCGACCCAAAGATTTTACTGAGAATGAAGATATTTTTAAGAACTTGATATTTGATATTTAAATATAAGAATATTTAAATAAAATTCTCACCAGTTAGGAGGCCAGAAACAATAGTTCCAAGGACAGGGGTCATAGTTCTTGGATGAATTTTGGCGAGAAATTTGAAAATAACACCGTCACTTCCCATCGCATAAAGAACTCTTGGAAGAGGAAACATTGCTCCGAGTAGACTTGTGAAGAGAGCAAAAACTGCTCCAACATTTACAATCCACTTGATTGTTATCCAACCGATTTGCTCAAATGCGTATGGAAATGGTGCATTCACATCCTGAAAAAAAAAATTATTGGACTGAAAATTTATTATCTGAAAAATGGGGGGGGGATATTCATTTCAGGAAAAAAATATTTGAAAACGTTTTAATTATAATGAAGGATTTTTCACCTGATCATAGTACGGCCACATCATAGTAAGTACCGTCGAAATACTAAAGTAGGCAGCGAATATTATCGAAAGAGATAAAACGATGGCTAGAGGAATATTTTTCTGTGGATTTTTGGCCTCTTCCCCAGTAGTTGCGACCCCATCGAATCCCACAAATCCATAAAAACATTTTGCTGCACCAACCATGACTCCACTTATTCCAAAAGGCATAAATCCACCGTTTCCTGCATGTTTCACATCCGGTGGAATGTCTTTTACATCGATGAACCAATTCGAAATATCGGCTAGAAAAAACATAAAGAAATATTAAAAGAAACTAAATACTAAAAATACTAAAAGAAACTAAAACTATATAAGACAATAGTTCAACTCTAACTATTTATAATTCAATCATAAAAAGTCAAGGATATTTTTTATATTAGTACTTTTTACTTCAGATTAGAGATCAAATGTATATGAATTTGATTTATAGACGAGTGTGGTTTTAGTTTTTTTACCTTTAATTGACCCAGCAACAATAATTACGAGGATAGTCGTCATATTGACAGTGGTAAACACGTTGTTTAATATCGTAGATTCTTTCGCACCAATGCTTAGTAAAACAATTAACAACATTACAACAGTAAATGCAAAAAAATCGGGATATTCGGAGAGAAAAGAAATATTTATGGGCATGGAAGATCTTAAAGCATTTCCCATTGCATTTCCTGTTAGGGCGTCCAAATAACTACTGAGGCCTCTTGCCATACTTGCAGTACCTGAAATTTAAATTACTTATTTAAAGACAATGTAGATTAAAATTCTAATTTAAAAAAGCTTTAAAAAAATTTTATTTTTCAACTGTATCTAAATTAAATTTGAAATTACCTATCACATATTCTAAAATTAAATTCCAGCCAATAACGAAGGCTATAAATTCTCCTACAGTCACATAACTGTAGACATATGCTGAACCTGCTTTAGGAACTCTGGATGCAAATTCTGCATAGCACATTCCTACAAAAAATAAAGAAAATTATGTAAAAAGGGGTATTTTTTATTGTAAGAATAGAAGTGTTTATCAATGTTGATTGTTCTCCAATTACAACTGAATTGATAAATACTTCTATTCTTCAAAAATTCGATTCAAAACATATTCAAGCCTATATACTTGAATATTTTTTGAATCGAATTTTTATTTTTATTAGTTCCAAATATAAATTGTTTCCAACTTTCGATTCTTGTTAATTTGGATATTTTGAAATTGTATAATGATTCTAAACTGGATGTAAAGATTAATATACTTTTTTATTAAACTAATCGAAGCAGATAAAAAAATGTATTGCCTGATAAAGTGGAAGCGATTGCGGCAACAAGAAAAGAAAGACAAACTGCTGGACCCGCATTTTCTTTAGCAACGGCCCCAGCAAGAACGTAGACTCCAAGTCCTAAGGTAGATCCAACTCCCAAAGCTGTAAGGTCAAAAAGGCCCAAAACTCTGGCCAATTTTCCTTTTTCTTCATCCAAATCCTCAGTTCGTCTTCGAGATAAAGCCTTCCAAAGGCTCAACGCCATTTTTTGATTTTCGTTTTCCTTAATGGTCTGATCACTATCTGGAAAATAATAACAAAATTATATTTAGTTTAAAATAAAATTAACAATTATCTAAATGTTTCTTTATTTTTGGGAGATCATATTAAAAAAATGGAAATATCATTTTTTTTGTCAATGCTCTGATAAACGTGCTGAATGACATGAATCAATCTGAATTCTTATCAGAAAATTCATACGATACATCTTTGAGACAATAAAAATCTGATAAATTGTTATATCTTTGTATGACATTTCCAAGGTTCCCGTGAACAATTCAAAATATTTCATAGCTATAATTAAGTTTTAGAAGTACAAAACTTTCATGTAATTTTTTGATAATTTTTCAATTACTCTATTATGATACATCACATTAATAAACTTAGATCGAAACAAGAAATAGCGTTTGTATTAAATTGGAATTGTGTGAAAAATCTATATTGTTTTTGCCATAATGATAATGCATACTAATTGTGTACTATTATTATAAC
>JAUEJJ010000046.1:4298665-4309629 GCA_032164275.1 Synergus coniferae
AATTGGAATTGTGTGAAAAATCTATATTGTTTTTGCCATAATGATAATGCATACTAATTGTGTACTATTATTATAACAAAAAACCTTTTCAATTCTTATTGAGATCAGAATCTACAAAGTGAAAGTGCTTCATATTATTGAAATATTGTTCCTATAAAAAAATATAATATTCATTCATTCATTCACTTTTGTCTCGTAATTTTTTTTATCATTCAGTTTGACCGTTTATTATAAAGATTCAGTTTAAAAATTTTCTGATTTCTATTATTAAACCTTTCATGTGCTTATCTTGCAAATAATTTTTGTGCCCTAGAAAACAAGAAGTGAAACGCCAGTGTATGTTATAGTAATAATATGTAATAGATAATAATAGATTGATAATGCTAGTGAAACATTAAAAAACTCGTTTCTTACACAACATGCTTACAATTTCAACTTCATTTGTTACAAATTGTTTTCTTTTTTATTTTTTCTTTGAAATAGGAAATGAGTCTAACTAAATATTTGATTACAATTGGAAAATATTGTTTCAAGAAAAAAATTACAAAATCCTAATTTTTATTAAAAAATGACTATAAAAAGCAAGAGAAAGCGTCAAGAAAAATCGGTTAAATATTGTGACACCAAATCTTCAATCCAATAACAATAAAAAAAAAAAAAAAAAACATAATTGACTTAGCTTCAATATTTACAAAAGGATATATACACTAAGTACTCAACTTTACGATCAAACCATTTTTGTATATCAACTATCGTCAGTGTCAGGTATAGATTTCACAATTGATTTGCACTATTTTCTACTTGTTTTGCACTTCTATGGATTGTCTTCATAGCAGAAGAGACCAAATTGAGCGATAATGAAAGGATGTATAAGGATTGCAATTTTCAAGATAAGGGGACTTTAAATTACTATATTCTTGTTATTTGCCTGATTCCTGGTAACATGTTTATTTTCAGATAGAAAATTATAAATGAAGTTAAGGAAGAATATACAGTAATTTTAATGTACTTCCCACTTTGCATAAATTAGATATTTAATTGCTTTTTATGAATAATTTATTAACTTTTTATTATCGTATTTTTGATCGAATGTCATTGTCAGTTTCATTTTCAATCTTCACAGATTTTATTGCTATCATTTATTCAACAGGTTGCATTGTAAATCTATATGAGAAGCTAGAGAAATAAAATAAAGCTACTGTACGAGCTCATGCTTTAAAATTTGCATAGAAATATTTACAAGCAAAATAGCGCAAAAGTTTTCTTTGAAAGGACATGTTTCATATCTGACATCTCTATATACATATGTGATAATTTAAGTTACAAGAGAACTCAGAAATTACATAAACTAATGTTATTCAATTTAAAGATTCCTCGGCATTTTTCTAAGAAAAGTAATAACTCGTCTAGCAAAGGAGTTTCCTCAAATATCTATCAATTTATCAAATATTTGATCTTTTTTTAATTTTTTTTTTATTTCTTAAACCGTCGTTATGGAAATGTTTATATTGTATTCGCATTTATATTTTATTAAGTATAGACACTTGCCAACATGTTAAAATGATGAAATATTTACGTAACTTGAAAGAATGTTGTTCTGAAGAATTTGTTTGGAATTATGGAACTATTGGAAGAAAAGATTAAAATAAAAACATTTTAACTTTTTATTGAAACCCAAAATATTTTGACTTTAGTTGGAGAAGTACCTTTAAAATATTAAAATTCATTTATGTATAATCAATAAAAAGTGGAATTTCACATCTCAGTAAAATGATGAAACTATTCTGTATAATTTACCTTCCACTAATTTTTGGGCATTTTCTGCCCTGCATTTATATATATACAAGATCTCGAATTATGTTTACGCAAAATTATTCGCGCAGATTTTAATGCATGATTATACTTGAACGTGCCATTTCCACTTCGGTATTTATTATTGATACTGGATTATCGAGAATATTATCTACCATTGGAATATATCGATTTCACCGATCCATAATCTCAAAAATAAATTTTTATAAACAGAATTCTCCTTTCTTATAAAAAATCTAACACCCTTTAAAGTATTTGAGTAAAAATTTGTATCGCTTTCCAACTTGGACTTTTTCAAAACAAAGAAATTAAAAAAAAACAAACTGATAAGAGAGAGTTATCAGCTTTTAATTAATTAGACTTTAGGAAAATATTTTTTTCATAAGTGCACGAGATTTGAATTAAGATAAAATTCTCAAGGTACTTTCAATGTAGATAATTAATTAAACTCGCCAAGTCAAATATGTAGAATATGGAAAAGGTCTTTGAACCAGACAAGGTAAACGTGAATAGATTTTCCATTTATAAGTAAAGGCAACCTGATATAAAGCTATTTTCATATGTAACTTGTTTCTTTCTTTATTTTCTTTAAAAAATTATTAATCTCCTTTATCGGTTGACCTTTCATTTTGCCTTCTATAATGACCAATTGCGAGATAGATGCATTATTTTTATTTCATGTATCTCCATTTTTATGCGATTTTATATAAATTATGGATTTTCTTGACTAGAAATTAATCTGTTCTATGAAGTTCATTCAAGCGAATCTCCTCGCGAGCTCAGAGGTCCGAAGGAGACAATTATACTGAAGTAATCACCTTGTGCCTAGTGACCTCGTTAATATGTGATTCCCACATAGATTCAATGACAATAAAGATTTCACTGAACAAGGAATGAGGGATGCACATTTTTTGAAATAAAAAGTATATTTATAAAAATGTAAAAAAAATCAAAACAAAATGCAAGTTAGAACGTTTCAATATTCAAAATAAGCCAAATTTGAACATGTTTTTATAATAATTTGTATAAGTGATAAATTCATGAGAAGCTACAAATCTTGAAATCACTAATTACCGATTTCTCTAGAAGCATTGTTTGATAAAAAAATTAAAAGATATCAATTCCATTTCTTCATAATATTTAAATCAAAATTACTTCAATGGAATATTTAAGCTTTCAATTAGTTTCTTACATTTTTATAACTGAAGACTTTCACATATAACGAAAGAATATTAATTTAAATGCATCTAAAAAGTCCTAAGATTAAAAAATACAAAAATCCTGTCTAAAAATTGATTGAAAAATTAATTCAATAGTAAATTTTAAACTTAATTAATTAAGAACTTTATTATCCAATTTTAGCGAATTTATTCCTTTGAAATATAATTTTAACAAAAATTTTTTTTCTAGATATGTTATTTATACATATAAAAGACATTATTTATTCTAAGAAGTAAACTAGGAAACGAAGAAATGGCATTGATTAATGCATTTTTTAACCGAATAAGATATACATTGTATGATTTGTAATATAGATTATTCTTAGTGATTGTTAACGTCAAGGTGATCCAGAAAAAAGAAACTTAAAACAATATAGAAGAGTCAGGCAAAATCTGTACTTAAGAAAACGTCAGAATCTTTAAATCTTAAATAAAACCTTCAAAGCTGGTTCTACGTGCAAGGTTTTGACCTAATTTATTTCGAAAGGTTGAAATTGTCAAAACTCGACTTAGGTTGACAATCACGCGCAACCAAAATGTCCCGACTTATTCAAGGTCCATCATGAATTTTAAGTTAATGATATTTTCACAATAAATACTTTCCTCTTTATAATTGCCAATTTTTTAACTTTAATAATATTCAATAATTGAAGTCAGAGATTCAGTTGAACAGATTTTTATTATTAATTTAAGGGACTAAAAACTTTTTGTATTCGAAATAGTAAAAACTAGAGGGCAATTAAATATGCACGAAATTAAATTTAGAAACCGAAAAGTTTAAAACGTTCGAAATTTGGAAAACGAACATTCTTGCGGAACTTTTATTTTTGATTGAATCTAATAGACAATTTTGTTAATTATGTTCTTTTAGATTGATAAGAATTTCTAGACTGCATTGGTCTCGATAAAAATTTATCTATCTCTCACTATTGATAAGAATTAGCACTTTGCAATATTCAATATTGATACATTGAAAACTAATAATAAATAAAACCAAAAAACTAGCAAGCTTAAATTCGCTTTTTTTATTTCTGCAAAAATACTTAAAAGGATTTTATTTTATTTTTTAATTTTCGTAAAAGGCTTGCACTTTTCTTGACAGTTCTTTTATATTTTTAACTTATTAAAGTTCATTCAAATCAGATCTTCGCTGAAAAAAAAGTTTTATGAAAAATCTGTCTATAGTTTTAGATCAGCATTTTATGTTCAGTTTTATCACTTTGGGTCAGTAAGAACATAAAAGCATTTGCATGATAAAAGACAACGATTTGTCAGCTTTTTACATAACGACAGCTCGGTGGTCACAAGAAGCATTTATAATAGCAAAATTTAACTTCTTTCCTATAAAAAAAAAAATTTCCGTAAAGCAAGGAAAGTTTATTCAAATAATATTACGGTTACAATTTTCCACAACGAGAAAAATTTGATTGGCTAATTCAATAAAAAAAATTTTGAGCCTTATCACTTAAAGCAGACAAGATTATTTTCACATCAGATATAAACTCCTTTTATTTCTTGTTTTTTTTTTTTAAATTCGTTATCTTTTGAAAATGTTTTGAAATTTTAATGATCTAAAAAAAATTAAATTTTAAAATTCGAAAGTGCATCCAAAAACTTGACAAATTTCGAGTTGCACATTAGAAAGAAATTAATTTGATAAATTACATTATTAGAATATTTTTCTAGTAAAAATTTTATATACAATATTTCTATTAATAATTTATTATTCCTAGCTCCTTGTCGAGAATATCTTCTTGATATAAATTAAAATAATAATAGTTATAAATAAGCGGATCTTGATGACAATATAAGAGTAAGATTTGATGTAAAAACAAAAAGGTTTTTACTTACAGAAAGTAGAAGAAGACAGAAAACTCTCCTTTTGATGTCAAGTAATTTTGAGGCCGACGAAGATGATTTGATCATAAGTGGTAGACTTTTTTTTACTTGCGTCACGTCATGAGAAGTTTAGCAGATGGAGATATAAGAGGAACCACTCACGGCAAAGGCTACCGGTAAACTAATAACGTGTAACAACATTGTAGGACTTACACCTGTCTCGTTCTAATAAATACCAATCACCTCCCACCCTCATCTGGGTGAACGTGCCAGGATTTTATCAACGAACACTTATTGATCAAGATTGCGATGGAATTTTATCTTTTCGAGATAATTGCCCAAATATTCCCAAAATACTAATTTTCATAAAATAGTATTTGTTTAACTCTTAATTTCAATAATAAGACTCTAAAAAAGTCTTCTTTCTATTTTATAAAATAGTATTAAATTAAAAAATACAATTGTACAATTAATTATAATACTTAAATAATCCTTCCACAAGATATTAAATTTTTTGAAGCTTTGAAAATTAACTAAATGATTAAAATGTCTTATTCATTTTACAGATATTAAATTTTGATGGCAATGATTAAAATACCATCAAAATAGTTCAAATTAATATTTTATTCTAAATCTCAATTTGTTGATAAGTTTTCTGATTGATGGAGATAAGTTTCCGGGTTCGTTGCACAACCTGGGCACATATGGAGAGATTCATGAACAAATATTTCACAGTCCAGACAAAATGTGTGATGGCAATTCTCGCAACAATAAAGCTGAAAGGAAAAAAAATAGCAGGTAATTATATAGATAAACAAGTAAGTGTATAAGAGAAGATGGAGAAGTATTTGAGGCGTTAGTGATATGGACTTTTTTGAGTTTATTCATAGAAATTTGCATTGTTTAGTTTATATTTTGACTTATCAACCCTCATTTTTATACTATATGGTTAATTCAACCGTAAATATGAATAATAAGGACGCCAACTATTAATTTCATTTAACGATAGCAATGTTAAGATAATACAATAAAAAAAGGGTACATACAAATAAAATTGAAAAGATTATTTAGAGGTTTTATCTTGATGCTAGTATCAACTGTCATATGAGTAAATGATAGATTTTCAAACTGTACTTAGTCTGCGAAATAATTTAAGCAATCTATTTTAACATTCTACATCCGTTTATTACGATCTTTAATCTTCACACACTCTTATCTTGTGAATCATAATCATGTTGTATTTTCATATTTACGAACGTTTGGAATGTTCAGGTGAATCTAATTTAGCTTAGCAATGTTACTAGAAAAGATAAAAATTGCCTTACATCAGAGATTAGAAATTTCAGAATGTTAAATATCAACAAAAGATTCTTAAATATAAGAAAGTATATTATTGGGAATATGGAGTTATTGATAACGGTAGGATAAAAAATTAGAACTTATTAATTTATCATTACCTTCTTATCCATTGGATCGAACGCCTTTTGACAACTGAAGCAATTGGAACAACTGTTATCATACTGTATTTCTTTGAACCGTTTGACAGGAAATAAATAGTGATAAGATCTTGCTAAATGAGGTGCCGAAACTAAGGTAAGTCCACAAGCCCGACATTCTACTGGCAATTCGCAGTGTTTACTAAGGCATTGAGGACAAAGATATCCCGTATTTAGAAGTTTGTCCGAGTCTTCCATATTATCAGCATGACTATAAACAAAGAAATATTTTCATTAACTAAAGTGCCACTCGAATAATCTTCTAATTGAGTTATTAAATTTAAAAGCAGTTAAGAGTGTGTCATACCACATGCAAACAGCCATGGAAGTTTCAGCAGTTGAAGTTTGTAACGCATGATGAGGAAATCCCATCTTGACTAAAGCTGCGTCCAATCGAGTTGCAGCAGGAGGTGGATCGATATGTATATTTAACTGTTCCTTATAATGCTTATCATCCAAAACGACACCATGAATTCCTCCAGTCATTGACGCCATGCGCTTGCAAATGTGTAATTCTGCTGCAAGTCCAATTACACTGCATCTGACACCCTCAGTCTTCATCGTCTATGGACAATAAATTACTGTAAAAAAAACTTTATTCACCTCTTACGTATCAATTAACGATCTACGTTCGATAATTCGATCTAAAGAAAAAAAGTATACGTGACGAATATCTACAAAATAAAATTCAGTACTTGTATGGTTTCGCTAATATCTCCTGGGTCGCATGTGGTAAGTGAACCAATAATCACAAGGATTTCTCTGGTCGCGTGAGATGGGAGTAATTTCAGGAATTTTAAGGCTAGTTCTATAGAATTTTGCAGTGAAGGTTCCCCGGTGAAAGTTGATTTTTCTAAAGCTCTTAATTCCTGAAAAAAAAAAGATTGAATTAATTCAATTTAAGTACTTTAATAGAAGAACTTTATTTCTAAATTGAGAAAAGACTTCTCAAAATATATCTGTTTCATACTTTTAGATGTTTTTTTGGATTGCCTGTTAAGTCGCTTATTTTTTCGGCTCTTTTGTTTCTTGTCACTATAATGCCGATTTGACTTATGGGATTTTGGTAGAAAAACTCCTCGATAAAGTCTTCTAGGAGCTAAAATGATAAATTAATTAATTTTCTATATTTTATTTATAAATATATCCAGCTCATAAAAATCTCTTATACCTTTAAAGAACATAATATACGAGTGGGATGCAAATCTTCATTTGTCATTTTTTCAGAACAATCCAAAATTAAATATAGATGCCTCATCATTCCTAATCTGGAACCACCTTTTCTCTGGAGTTGTCGTTTTCTCTTGGCTTTGAGAATAATATCTGCCACGGATAATTCCAACGAGCCATATTCGTCTTCTTTGATCGCCTCCCTAAAATAATGTCAATATTTTTAGATTTCATGTCACACAGACTGAATCTTAGAAAAAAAATTTTGTCATATGAAGAAAATAATTGATTTTTAAGTGAGTATAGTGATAGTGCTTAATTTTTTAACTAAATAAATCAGTAAACTTCTCCGATACCAGAGCTGATACTCACCATGTTTTTTCATAACCAGTTTCCCAGCGATATTCCTTTTCATTTTCTTCATCAGCCATCGTAATTATCACTTTTCAAAAATTTATTATCAAATAAATTAATAATAAAATATAAATTTCTCTAAAAAGTTAGGTTATACTCTTTATTTGCTTGCTTTACTTGTATATAACCTCTGTTATTACAATTATTAAAATTACACTATAATTAAAGAATCAGTTAATTATCTTCAAAATTTTTACGGTATATTTATAATAGAGGGTATCCTCTTTTTCTATTTAATTTGAAAAATAAATTAGTGGTCGCTGTACGTAAAATGTCAAAAGACGTAGGGGTCGTAGGAACTAGGATTAGTAGGATTGTACTTGCCACTTGGTTCTGGTTGTACCAGGTTGTGTGTATAACCACTTACCACTCTTACCAGTTACCAGCTGCCACAGTAGTTACTAGCTATATTTACAGTTGTACCGGTTGCAGAGATTTCTGCCGGTTGTACCAGGTTGTACGTCAACATGGGATGGAGCATAAAGCCCCACTTTGGGCGAGGGAGTAAACTTGTTACATCGGGAGGGACGAAGTTTCGGAGGATAACTCGAGATTGGCTAGTGGAACGCGCATGAGCCGCGCGGGCCGCGCGTCATTTGAAAAGGAATGCTGAATATTATTTATTTCTATGAAAGAAAAGTAGAATCTTTGCAAATAATAGAATAGAAAATTATTATTTCACGTAAAAAATAACGAACCTCATTTTCAAAGCATAATATTTATATTTTTTACTACTATTTTCAAACGACACTGCACTTTACCAACACAAACCAACAGGCCAAACACTGAATGTCCACCATAGAAGTGGGGAGAGTGGGCGTGTCTACTTCATGCCCCTTACTTATCAATTACAATCCAATCCCACTCAACCGGACTCTACCCTACAATATCTTTGGTTGTACGTACATAAAGTTTCATGAAACTTTTGAAACGTTTCAAAGTTTCATAAATTTCAAGTATTAGAGCGGGAAATTTAAAAATAATTAAAAATTAAAATAAATAAGCATTTAAAATAATTAATTAATTGTATAACGTATAATAGCTAGTAAATTACTGTATAAAACCATGTAATTTACCCATCATGATTGTGCCTAACATCAAAGATATTACTAATCTCTGATATTAGGTACATACACCTGCATACACCTGCTTACCCTAATCCCCCTAAACCTAATTCAATCGAGCCTATACTCTATAGATGAGTCATGAGTCAGTGTTCCAACTTCCAGAGTTCCAGTTGGTTCTATCCGTGCCCCGTGGTTCTATCAAAGATAATAGATATTTGGAATCCACAGGTTGGGTTGGCATCACTGAAAAAGCATCAGAGAGAGAGAAGATCGCCGGGTTTTTTATTATAAACCACGGTGATATAAACTAAAGTACATTTTCGTTATATTTTTAACGAGTTTTTTTTTGTAGTTGTTAACACTCCAAATTTTCGAGTTCTCGAAAACGGTATGTAATAATTTGTTAGTCTTATAATTAAATAATTAACCCTCATCGATTCAGTTTTTGTTCTCTATGATTGCGAGGTTACGATTGACAGACAGCTCTTCCCGAAAGTCATTTTCTAAAATATTTTACACGTGCAAATGATAAAATACACTTGTTTGAAAAATTACTTTTAGATGTGTTTTTCAATATTTATAAGAATTACGATTTTCCTTGAGATAAAATTATAATGACTCCTTCAAAAGCACTAAAAGGCACTTTTGTGCCTTAGATTTTTCTTTTGTTTTGTTACCTGCTTTGCGACAAAATAAGTAATTAAATTCTCGATTTGAATCAATATTTGTATTTATTCATCTAAGTCTTGTTTCTTCTCAATTATTAATCATCACCATATAATATCAGATGTAAATATAACATCGAATATTTCCAACTATTCTCTTAATTGATGTATCAAATCTTAACAATAATGTGAATTGTTCATTATTCTGCCAGATTCTGCTTATTTTTTGCCATTTTTTTTTGAGATTCTGAGAAACCAAATCTTTTGAGGTCATCTCGAACAAAACAATAAATGGATACAATATACACTCATCGTCATATATGCCTTAACATTTGTCACTAGGATTTTGCATTGAAAACAATTAAATTCAATGTAAAATCCTAGTGACAAATTTTAAGGCATATATGACGATGAATGTGTACATACATACATGGGAAGTAATTTATTTCAGAATTACTATATGGAAGATAAATTACAAACAATTAAAGCAGACCTTTCTCAGACAAATATTAATTTATTATAACACAAGAATTTTTAATCTCTAATTATTCTTGTTGGTTACAGAAAAATAAAATCTTCAAATTCAAGAATAAATGGGTTAAATCCTGAGATTGTGTGCAAAATGATCACAACAATTGCAGTAAGTCATATATTTTCACAAACATTTTCCTGACTTACGTTTCATTTCTTAAAAACAAGAAAAATCAGAAAATGTTTTCTTTTCAGCAACTGGAATCAATCTTAAAGGATGCATCTATAGCTTATATATCTGAAAAGAAGCATGCGGCAGCTACTCAATACAAAGCTGCCCTAGAATATGTAACAGATAACCAGATGCAGGTGGGCTAATTATTTTTTAATTCAAATCTTTCGATAATTCAAAATTCATGAGGGTATATATATATATGTATGTATGTATGTATGTATGTATGTATGTATGTATCGTATCGCCTCAAATTAAGAAACAAAGTCTTCAATCAAATAGAAGTAAATCTACATTTCCACTAATTATTAATTCATTCTTTAAGCTTGCTGTGAACAACAACGAACAATTGATGTAAAAAATTTTAACAGCAATCTCAATCTTTTTCACACAACCTCGTTCAGTGGTAATTTAGAAATTAGATTCTTAAGGGCATGTGTTACTTACCATATGAGCTAATTTAAATAACCCGGTTTTTTTTCTACAATTTTTACTTTTACAAAAAAAATAATAGTGCACAACCGTCCTTGTTCACGTTCTTGACCGCTGTGCACTATTATTTATTTGAAAACGTAAGA